>JAAGNO010003465.1:45938-60382 GCA_033439905.1 Ceryle rudis | reverse complement strand
GCGGCGAGTCGCTCCTGCTTGGGAGCCTCCGAGTGACAAACGCGCTCAGGAGCAGGAATTCATTCCTGTAAATATGTTTGCATTATTTATTTTAAGCATTTTTATAAATCATAATAGGAGAGACATCTGCTGTTAAAACTGCAAACTGCATTCATGCCTAGGGCAAGGCGGGAAGAGGCTTTTCCCCGGGAAAGCTTGGCAAACTTTGGGGAGCACGGCAGGTTGGGAGGGGAGGAGCGGTGGGGCGGGGGGGAATGCGTGGGGGCATCTTTCTGGCGCGAGTTAAACCTGCAGCCTGCCCGCTCCTTCCTGGGGTCTTTACCAAAACGCCTCCAGTCCTCCCCACCTCCTCCAGCCCTCTAGCTTTTGACACCTCTTTATATGAAGCTTCATCATGAGGATGGCATCTTGCTCATACTTTCCTGACGGCCAAAGAAGCCGGGACTAAAGCACCCCGCTAAGATATGCCAATGCACATGGATGCTGGTGGGGCTCATTCCCCTTAGGTGTGGCAGAGGGATCTGGAGCAGGGACCAGCAGGGATCTCAATTGACGACACAGCCTCAAAAAAACCCTCTCCTCAAGCCCGGTGGCATTTACAGGTCCCTTGAGCTGAGAGCTTCTGGAGATGGCTGGCAGTGGCTCATTCTGGGTGAGGGGAGGAAGCTCTGGGTGACTCTGAGTCACCGCTTCGCAAGATTAATTGCCGGGCGTTGCAGGAGGTTTATCACTGCCACCCACCACTCGCTGCATCTCACCTCTCGCTGTGGCTGCTGGCTCGCTCTGCCCGGGGAGCTGGGGCAAGGAGCAGTCCATCGGCACCCTTCTCCACCTAGTGAGCAGTGGGTGCTGTGGTAGAGCCAGTGTGTCACTGCGAGGAGGAGGCTACGGTGAATTATCTCCCCTCTGCACACCCTGGAGACAGCCCCGTCCATCATCTTGGGTGCCCCAGGGTGCAGGGTGCCCTGCGTCTGTTGCTTGGTCAGGTCACGTCGTCCTCTACCTCAGTTCTCTGTCCCCTCAAGGAAACTGGTGTTTGAGTTGGGCTCTTGCTGCCGTGCTTGGTTCCTTGGTTTTGAGCCACACTACCTTGCAGCAAGACCCACCATGGGAAGCAGGTGGCAAATCCACTCTTCAGGGTTCATCCGGACTTCCCTTCCATCCTGATGTCCTCAGTCGTCTGGTCCCCCAGCAATGACAAGCTTGGCGACTGTGATGAACAAAATCTTTTGCATAATCAATAATTAATGTCTGGAGTTTCCAAGCAGCTAATTAATCTCCTGGTGAATAGTGAAAAAAATATTTAGAATAAATGTAGATGTTTTTGAGCCAGGTAAGAAGAGCTCAAACTGAGCTCTTCTGTCAGCCCACGTCCTTTCTAACCATCCCTGGAGAGCTTCTTGCTCCAAATGATGCTCTTCATTGCCAAGGTGTGGACAACATTGATCATAAATATTTGCCTAATGAAATCATACCTGCAATGAGTAACCTCGAAAGGCCTGGTGTCCTTTGGGTGAGCTTGCAAAGAGCTTAATTGTCTAGCTGAGTCTTGCAGCTCTGGAGGTGAGCTGCACCGGGCTTGTGTGGTGGGGTCAGGTCAGTCCCAGCCATGCTGTCCTGGGTCAGAACAGGCATACTGGAGGCAGGGAACAGAACTTTACTGAGGCACATCAAAGCATCCAGTCCTACTGTTCCCATCCAAAGCTGAGAAATGCAGCACATAAACCATTCAGGTTCTAGGTTTAGGCAAAGATTTGAGAGAATTTCTCTGGGTCATTGGTTTCAGATTCAAGGAATATCACAGGCTTCAGCCAGTGAAATACCCCATCCCCAATATACTTGTACTTGGGAAACCTCCACCAGGTTCACTACAAGCTTCAGGAACAGTTGAGCTCATGTACCCCAGCCCTAGGCTAATGCTTTGATCCAATTTCAGGTAACTTTTGGGGAGAGCTAAAAGGTCCTTGAAGCACCTATTCGTCATGGTGACTTTTGGGGACCCTATGGGTCTGTCCCCTGTTGTAGACCTGTGAGGTCTGGTAGGTAAATCCCCCATCAGATACACAGCCATGGCTCCTCGCTGTTGGCCAGGGAAAGGGCTTTGTAGGTCCCTAATCGGGTCTCTAACAAATGTGTATCTGCTTGGCCTCCGTGATGGGCGTAGCTCAAAGCCAGGCTTGCTGCAGTCCATTTATGTGCTAGCAGGCTATGAATTTGCTCTCCCCAGTGCTGGCTCCTCAGCTCATCCCAGAATAGCCAAGTCACTGACTCGTGGCTCATTTTGAACGATTGCCAAGCAGCTGCAGCTGTCCTTGACTTTATCTCTGCTTCAGTGTGGCTTTGCCCAGCTCCACAAGTTCACACTAGGAGACTCCACTCCCCCTTCCCAGAATAGAAGACATCCAGGGCCCAGCGTCAGCAAGTTTAGCAGCTGTGGGAAGTGTTATCCTTTGAGCAATCAGCAATTAGTCTGGTTGAAAGGCCAGAGTCCTTGTGGCTAATGAGTAGCTCGAGATGAGACCTATGATCTCCTGACCGTCTTTAAGTCTTGCTGGTGACTTCCAAAGATTTCCTGGCTTGCTCTCACCTTTACGCCAGCTCACAAATGGCCTTCTGTCATGGAAGATGGTCCTCTCCAGCAGAGACAAAGCTCATGGTCAGCTCCTGCCCAGTCAGTTCTGGTTAGCTCCTGTTCCTCCTTACAGTACCTGTTTTCCACACACCTATTCCCATCACACGTCCTATGCCCCTACTTACAGTCTCCTACCTACCCATCCATAGCTGTCATGTCTAGTACTGCTATCTCTGTGAAACAGGGTTGGCCTCAGTCAGTTCTTGTTGAGCAGATACTGTAAGGACACTGCTCTAGGTAGAGGGACTGATGGTTGATGATGGTGATACAGGATCTGCTTCTGACTGATACAGCCAACTCCTGGTGTCTCCAACCCTTCTTAATCCTGTCTTCAACCTGGAAAAAAAACATAGCTCACCTCCTGAAGAGGCTTAACTGTGTGAGGACTGACTTTTAGGCTTGGCTTCTGCTGAAGGACTGAGAAATTGGAGCAGGGGACAGATAATTTAGCCAGGGGAAGAGGTTGATGGGGTAGTACTTGCATTTCAGTGCAGATGCTCAGTGCATTCAACCACAGGTTCCACCAGGATCAGCATGGAAAATGAAGGCGTGGTGGCATTAAGGGATGTACCTGAGACCTATCAAGCCTCTTTTTCCACTGTCTTATCTACTAAATATCTCTGTTTTACTAGAGAAAGTTGAGCTCTTACAGAAAGTGGTTTTTTTTTTTCCTTCAGAGGTGTTCCCAGACTAGGAGTATTCATAGCCCCGCGTTATCATGTGTCGCCAGAGGGACGGGAACATCTTGGACTGAGCTAATTCAGTCGTTTCCAATTCTTAGAGCAGCCCAGAGTATGATGGGATGTTATCTGCTCATCTGCCTTCATATGGGGGACTGGGGTGAAGAGGGTCAGAAGAGCTGTGGACAGCAGGGGAGGACTTGCCTCCCCTCAGATGGAAAAGACAGCGAGAACAACAGCAGTAGTGGGAGATATATCCTTGAGAAGGGAAAGATTTGGGGGGAGCTAATAGCAGCCTTCCAGTAGCTATGAGGACATTATTGAGAAGATGGAGCCAGACTCTTCAGAGGAGTGTATGGTGAGAGGAGGATAGACAGTGGGTATAAGTTGAACTAAAAGAAGTTCAGAATGATGATAAAGACACACTTTTTTTCTTCGTGAAGGCTGTCAAGCATCAGCATATTGCCCAGAGAAGCTGTACAGTCTGCATCCTCTGAGTTTTCCAAGCCTCCAATGAACAACGTGATCTTACAGATGAACTTGCTTTGAGCAGAAGGGTGGACTAGAGACCTCCTGGGGTTCCCTCCAACCTCAAGTATTCTCTGACACTATGATGAAGTCAAGACAGATGAGATCATAAGGAGGGCAACACTGCAGGACTTGCTCCACCTCCTCCCATGACTAAGTCAAACAAGCAGCTATTCAAGTTCCTGAAGGCTGGAAGTAGGTGACTGAGCCACGTCTAAGGCCATGATCACCATGCACTGGCTTCTTCTGTTCTTATGCTTTTGGAGTTGCTTTTTAGTCTAGATCATTTCACCAAGCTGTTCAGAGCCGTATGAAGCTGCTGGTATGATCACAGACACAGTAAACACAGCAGAATGAGGAAGAGGTCAGGTAGAGGGTAGACTTGACCAAGGGCTGCTGCAGAAGCTGGTGCATCAGGATGCTAGGGCCTGTAGAGCAATGGCTCATAAAATGATTTGGTGTTGCTTTGGGATTCCTTGATGGTGCTGGGTCACTGAATCTGATCTAGGGTAGCAGGGGTTAAACTAAGTCATGGTTCTTACAGATAAAGCAGTGCCTGAGAGACAGTGCTCATAATGCCTCTGGGAAAGAGGACATTCATAGGAGCTCTTCTACCTTCCCACAAATGTCTTAGAGTGACCCTCTTCTGAGCTAGGACATTGGGTTTGACAGAGCCCGTACCCCATCCATGGCATCTCCTGGGCATGTGTCCCAAGCCAGGATCTTCCCAGGTATCAGGGTGAAGCAGAAGGAGACTCACAGGGTCTGGCAGCTGACCGATGCGCCTGAGCCAAATGGACCCAGTGGGATGCACAGAGATGCAATCCTGCCACTCCCTGCTGTGCTGCAGCCCGGGATGGGGCTCTCGGGGCCTCTGGGGGAAGAGAGGAACGTTGCAGAGGTTGAGTCAGTGCCTCTGAGCTCAGACCCTCATAAAAAACCTGCAGACCACAGTGGCTGGAAAGGACGAGGATGTGATGTGCAATACAGCAACAGTTTCTCCCTCTGTTTTCTGTGACCTCTTTGCAGGACAGCTTTTGTTGCTGAGGTTCACATCCTCTTCATCCTCTTTTGTTTGTCTGCATCAAAACAAAATTGGCTCTACAAAAACTCCCCGGCACCACATGTGCTTCCCTGCTGAGGAAACAGAGAGGTCTAAAATCCTGGTATGCTGGTCATTTGCAGGGCAGGTACCTGTCAAGGAGGCAAATCTCACCTTGGAGATGCTCACGATTTCTCCAGCTTGCTCAGCTCCCCCCTTCCAGCTCAAGCTCCCCTTCGGGACGTGCGCTGCATTGGCTGGGGAATGCTAGTTCTGTAGCAACTCGACGTCCAGAAAAACCTGCAGTCACACAACTATATATAGCCTGAGAGAAGCCGTGAATATGGTGACGCAGTCTGGAAGTGGTTCCTGGCTGTTCTCCAGCAGCTGGGAGCAAGGCGTGTGGCTTTTGCTTTTTAGGGGCAGCGGTGTGCAGGGGAGGTGGGGGCCAGTGGGTGGGCAGCACGACAGGCTCGAAAGGGGAATTCTTCCTCATGTGGCTCTGAGTGCAGGCTGGTGGGGTGAGGCAGCAGATCTGTGTGATGCCACTCGTGGTGTTTGGGGCTTGGAAGGGTTTCAGTGGTATAATGATGTGGTCCAGGACTTCACTCAGCTGAAGCTTCCTGGTAGATGGGATTTGGAGAAGTCCTGATATGGACATTCATGACATTTCATACTGCATGGTTGGGGATCCTGTTTAGCCCCAAAAGAGGGGTGAAGGCTCTTAGTGCTGCACTCCTGGAAAACTCATGGGGATGTCTCTGATTTCACCCTCACCTTTCCTCTGGCCTGAGGACCGCAGGGTTTCCTGGCCTGTGAGACCTCATCAGCAGGGATGCACAAGTCATCACTGCCCACCATGCCTCCAACAGGGTCATACCAGCAGGACCAGAGTACAGCAATGAGTCAGCTAAGCCCAGACCCCTGGTCTCCCCATCTTACACATTGCTCTGAGGGCAGCTAGCGACATGGTGGAAACCTCAGGCTGGACATGGTGCTCCCTCCTGCACAGGAAGGCAAAGCTGATGGTGACAGTGTGGTGGGATGGAGTCAGCAGGGCTGGACACCTTGCTGGGTGTCACACTTGTGCTGAAACACATGGGTGTTCAGGCTTGGCCACCTCTGCCTTGCTGCAGAGCTGGCAACTGCTGGGAGCACCCAAGGCAGGAGCAACAACACTGTACGTCCTTCCTCTTATCTCCGTGGCAAGAAGAGCTCTACAAGGAGGAGATGGGGCATAGGAAGGAACATCTCCAATCTGGTCCCCAAACTGGCCCTCATCACCTCCCTGCTCTGTGGGACTGGACCCCACGCTGGAGAGGATGTCTGTGCTGGAACCTCTGGCATCATCCCCCCTCCTTGCTCAGCCAGCTGCTGCTGCCCTGAGTCCTCTGCTGCCCCCAGTGTTGGGCACAGTGCACGGGCAGGATGGCATGGTCTTCTGGCCAGTGAAAGCTGCAGGGCTTCATCCAGGACACATTCTGACTCTGCTCATGACCTGGAGCCACATTCAGTGACTGACTGCTGAGTGGGAACATCTGGGGCCCTTTCCAGGCTAAATCATAGGTTGGCTTGACAGGCTTCTCCTGACAAATTTCTTTCTGCTACTTGAAGCCTTTTGGCATGTATCTGGGGATGTTCATCCCTTGGTAGGCACCCCAAAAGAGGGAATCTGGCTTTGACCCCTTCTGTGACCTGTCAGCATGGAGGGGTTCCTGCAGAGAGCCAGCTCTGCCTGTGCCGAGAGAAAGGCAGGAGATTGTCAAAGCAGTCCCCCCATCCTCTGGGTGTTCTGGGAGCTGCAGTCAGCACCCCTCCATGTCTGGATATGCACATCTTGTCTGCAGGTTGCTTTTTCTGGAACAGAGCCCCTTTGCCACAACCTTGATTGTTAACACTGGAACCTACTGATGGGAATCAGAATCAGTTTCTGGTCAGCTCCAGTATTGCCCTGAATGATTCCTCACACCCAAAGATCCTGAGCAAGGCTGGGGAGGGCAGCAGTAAACCTGGCACACTCCCCTGGGTGGTTCATCATGTGGACAGCCCTGGTAGGCAAAGAACATCCTGGAAAGCCAGGCATGGAGCTGGGTTTAATGCACCTCGTAGTGCTTCCCACATCTCACTTGCTGATGGCAGAACCAGTCCTGGTCCTCCTTACTGGTGGTGGGAAGTGTATGGTCAATGTTAAGGGAAAAAGCATGGGAGAGGTGGGTGATAAGCACCTGATTGGAACAATGGGACAATGCACCCTGTCCTGCACTCTGTCCCCATGTGTCCTCCCCTCTCTTCTCCAGCTGTGTCAGCTCTGGATTCAAGTTCATCTCCTCCCTGCCCACACTCAGAGGAAGAGCACTCTCCTGTACATTGAAACACTAATCCGCAGGTTTTGCAGTGCTGAAGAAGAGAGTGCACAGCGGGAGCGCACGGAACCAGACGGCGCTGCTGCACGACAATCTATGCCCAAATGCTCCATATCATATCCTACAGCATATGTCTAGAGACAGGCCCACAAATTTAGACCTGAAAACATGTATAATTGCCAGGCAGGACTTCGAGGCTGGAAGAGCTTCAGAGAAAACAGAACTCGTCTGCCTTGACAGCAGCATGGTAGTAGGCTGTGAGTGAAGTTTGGTGGGACAAGCCCTACCTTTGCACATTACGTAGTCCCAGGAGTACCTGAAGGTCAAAGCTGGCTCACTCAAGAGCCTGCTTCAGCTGTGAAACTTGCACCTCTTAAGTATCTGTTGGCTTGGCTCAAAAACAGAGCTTGCTGGGTTTAGCACCATACACAATATTCCCATATAGCTCTTTTGGTCTCTTCCTACTATATCTGCAGCTTAGTTTTTTTCAGTGCATTGCCTAGAAACTGCCCTGCAAAAACTAGAAAATGTTCCACTGGTCCAGGATCTTACTTTGGTCAATGACACGCAGCTGGGAGCAGCACACAGGACTGCTTGTGGAGCAGTGCCACCATCCTCTGCTTCAACATAGCCTTGTCCCTGTGTTGCCAACCACCTCAAGGGCAATCAAGCCTTCAGCAGAGGTGGGGCATCTGAAGGTATGTCTCCAGCAGTTAGGGGTGTTAGGTGGCTTCAGGGTGGCTTCAGAAGTGCCCCAAATTGTGGTGCAAGCTGCCCCAGGGGGTATCTGGCTGTGTGCTGTCCCTCCCAGTAGCACAACTGCTGTCAGAGGGCTTCTGCCAGCTCCTGGGGTTGCACCACTAGCAGAGCAATGCCCTGGCCATGCCCCAGGTCTGGGAGTCACATGAGTCTGCAGGAAGGTCGGTCTTGTCATCCCTCGCATCGGGAGTGGGGAATATCATCCCAGCTTCCCTCCACACCACCCACCCACCCAGCACCTCTCACCACCTTTGCTCTGCGGGATCTCCTCCCATGTCCTCTGTACACCCTAAGCCCTTCCTGTCAGTGTCACTGGCTGCAACCCTGAAGCCCCCTCCTTGCAGCATCATCTCTCCAGTCTCCTGGCCGTCGCTGCCAGCACAGTGGTGAGTCGATGGGTTCTCCCTAGCCCTTGTTTTCCTTCAGAAGCCAGGTGAAACCCAGTAGTTTTTGGGATCCATGTTGGCAAAGAAGAGTGAGCAGATGGTGCCCTAAAATCCTTGTGCCCCGAAGACTGAGCTAGCAATGATTTTTGAAGCTCTTGAGATATTTTTTTCCAGATCCTGCTGAGTCTGGCGAGAACTATAATTGCAGCTTGGACTGGCTGGAGAGGGCAATACCCGGATGGGCTCCCTGCTTTTCAGGCTGTAATTGGGCCCTGGTGATACAAAGCACAAAGCTCTTTCCTTCCTGTTTGCTGTGCTCCCTCTGTGAAACCTTCCCCTGCCTGTGCTGTGCATGCTGGAAAATATGTAAATACCAGGGCACAGGAGAATTACTCCCTCGTGCCTGCGCCACGTCTGAAATACCCATTAAAAATATATGTTCCAAAAAGAGCACCTCTGCACTGAAGCACAAACTCTCCTGGCAGTGGGGGGGCTGTTTGAAGGGAGCGTGAGGGAGACGATCAAAGGGTTTTGCTGCGCACGTCGTCGGGAGAAGGGACGAAATGGGGCCGTCCCACCTAAATTAGCAGCAGGAACGGGGGTTTTGGAGGCTACACAAAATCGATAGGACTATCTGGAAACGCCTGCCACTCACGTGGGAGATTGTAATTCAGCAGCGGGGCCCACGGTGCTATGCTGAGGCTTGGCTGGCTGTGCCAAGCCCGGGGAGGGACGCAGCCTCTGGGGCTGCACCGAGCCAGGGAAGGGAGTTGAGAAGATGGAGCAGACAGGGGAAAGGGGCTGCCAGGGCATGGGCTTGTGCAGCAATAAGCAGGTCTACTGAGGAGTCTTGAGGATGTTCTTCTCCCCCAGCCTGTCTGTGTCAGGCCAGCACCAGTGGGATGGGGCTCTGGTGGCATCACTTCCCTGCTCCCTGTCTGTGAGGTCCCAGCCCAGCTCAGGATATGGTGTGACAGGCTGGTGAGAGTGGTGAGCCCAGTGCCACATGCATCCTCCTGTCCCCTTCCCTGCCTCATGGCCTTGGGTGCCTGGGGAACTAATTGCACATAAATGTGCTACAAATTTTCCCCTTCAGCTTGGCAGGCGAGAAAAAATTGTCCCAAAGACCCCAAGTGATGTAGAAGCACAACCTGAATTTTCTGAGAAACCTGACAGGGGCTCAGAGGGTCTGGGAGATGAGGACTCGTGATGCCTCCAGTCCTGGTCTCCTCCAGAAACACCCTTGGGGATATGCCCGGGGCTGGGGGAGCCACTGGGAAGCGGCTCCCCTCTCCAGGCTGGGCACTGGGATCTCTCGCAGCTCCAGGCGGCGAGAAAGGGCAACCCACTGAGACGTTTTCTTCTTCTTCAAATGAATTCAGTGTTCAGCTGGAGCTTTCAAAGGAAGTTTAAAAAGAGAAGATAAAAAAGAAAGTTAAAAGCTGCCCAGTGAGGGGTGGAAACAGGAACGTGGGGAGACATCAGGGGCAGCGCCGGCAGCAAAGCAATGGCAGGACCAGCACCAGCAAGCAGTGAGAGAAGATGAGGAGAGCCTTCATTATGTGGCTGTCCAGCCAGGGCATCTATTCCCATCCTCCAGCATCTGTGTCTGTTGTGGCCACCTGCAAGCTGCATCTCTGCATCTCCAGAGTCCTGGAGAGTCCAAACCTGGTGACAGGAGTGGGGCTGGAGGCCAGCTGCGGTGGGTGACCACAATGGGAGCTGGAGAGCAGTGCCCAGGGAGTGGGGCCAGCAACGTGGGAAGGGTGGGATGCAGTGGGGACACAGTGTGAGACACCGGGAGGGAAAATGTTAATCAACTGCAGTGCCTCCCTGAAAGGAGCCAAATGTAAATGAGATAATTAAGCTATTATTTAAAGCCGGGAGACGGTGGGGACAGGCCTGGGGTGGCCGGACTGCATTTTAATCAGCTGCCTGGCTGGGGCTGGTGAGTCCATGTTCATGTCCCTGCCTCTGCATCTCTGCTTGTGCTGCCAGGGTCCCTGGGTACCACAAAGACCTTCCATGAGTTGTGGGGCTGTGACCATGTTGTGTCCCCTCTGCTCAGCCGTTGCCATCCCAATCCCACTTTCCCAGGTACTGGACCATGTCAGGGGGTGAAGGGCCCAGGTCTGGGTGTAGCTACATCTGTGTTACCACCCTTCTGTGGGATTGTTATTAGGCTGCAGGAGTCCCTCTGGTGCCTCAGTTTACCTGCTTTCACTGTTTCACATGCTAAAATCTGGTAATGAGAACAGGCAGGAGTGGTGAGGATAAATTCACCCAAGGAAAAGTAGAGCATAAATCCTCTGGCAATAGTGGCTGGACTCACCTCCAAAGGCAATGATTAGGCTTTTGGAGCCTTTTTGTACCCTCTTGCATGGAGTTACAAGGTGACCAGAAGAAATTTAAGTGACTCAGTTTCCTCACCTCTGGAAGCAGCGTTGAGCTTCAGAGAACCTCTCAGCACAGTGTGGAGCTCCAAGGTCACTTGTGAAATGCAGTGAGCCAGTGAATGTGGCAGGGCAGGCTTTTCTTCCTGCATTTCTTTGTTTTGGTCAGGAACGGAAAAGAAAACCACTTCCAAAGCTGTCCATGACAAGGGACGTGAACTCATTTTGTTCCCTGCCATCGGGAACGTCCTTCCCTGTGGTGGAAGATCCGGTTCCTGAAAGCAGAGACATCTGAGCAGCTGGGAGAAAATGAATGGTTTTTCACTGCCTCTTCTCATACAACAGCTGGGATCCAGGTGAAATGAAGTTAGTAGGGGACAGGTTCAAAGGAAATCCAAGGAGATGTTTGTTCTGTGGAGCATCCTTAAGGGGAGCTCCTTGCTGCAGGGGAAGCGGGTGCTCCCACTTCACATGGGAGGTGTGAGAGTTGAAAGATAGAGGGAAAAGCCCATGGAGAGCTCTTAAGCAGAAAGGCAGCACCTCTGTAAGCAAAGAAAACCCTGCTTCATGAATGTCTGGAGATCAGGGAGCAAGGAAGCATTACGCACGCCAGCCACATTTGTAATCTCTTCCCCAGGCACCTGGCATTGGCCCCGATGGAAAAGGGGACCAGGTTAGAGGAACATCTACTGTGTGCCTATAATACAGCCCTTATCTTTCAAGAGGTTTCTTACCGTATAGCTAAAGAGTAAATTAAAAGCCTGATCCAGAGTGGTTTTCAAGTGCTTTACTCTTATTTAGGTACCTAATTCTGGCAATTTCCATTCCTTTGCAGAGCTGGGCCCTTAAATCCTGAAGACACTTCAGAAAACATTATCCAGCATCCCCCCCTTAGCGAAAGCTTACCCCAGCGTCCTTCCCGCCAGTCCATGGACCCCCAAGCATCCAGCCAGTGACAGCAGCTGACCCCTGGCTGTGTCCCTCCCAGGGGGCTGCCAGCGCTGGCGGGGTGGCTGCCGAGGGGGCTGGTATTTCAAAGCACGCTGCTGGGGAGCACCACACTGACCCACCCGAGCGTGAAGCCAGCCTCCCCCCTGCTTTCTTTGCCCAAAGCAGCAGGTTTTTTTTTCCTTCTCTCCACCCAACCAGCCAGGCTGCAGCTGCCTCCCCTCTCCCGGGCCTGGGGAGGGACTTCAGGTGCAATTGAACTATAAATACTTGGCACCGACAACACTGCAGTTGTGCTGCGCAGCTTTTATTTGTACACTCAGCGTGCGGCTGGGCAGGTATCGCCTTTACACCTTCCAGATTAGGAAATGGGTTTGCATCAGCGCCCCCCCCCCTCCCCCCCCCCCCCAGCTCTTGAGGAGAGGTGAGAGCATCAGCCACACTGGAGAGGTCCTTTTGGGTATGGTCACGGATGGCATCCAGGGCTCAGATCTCAGGGGCTCGGGGCAAGATCACACAGGTTTAGCTTGGCAGCTATGCTGGAAGTGCTTTATAGCTCGGAAACCATTTGAGGAATGAAGAAAGCAAATCCTGTGTGATTTACACAGCCGATCCCATAGCGGTGAGGGGGTGATGCTAAGTCTGGAGTCACACATGGTGCAAAGGTTGCAATGCCTTGGTCCGAACTGGCCATCAGATGGTGTGGAACAGGATTCAAAAAGGGTGGCTCTTAGGGGTTTATTTGGCATAGGAAAAAAAAAATGCATTTCCCTTTTTTTCTGCCTGGTATTCACAGGCAAGACAAAATTAGCCAACCAACCCTTCTCTGAGCCATGAGGTGCACTGCCATGTGACTCAGTTTACCTATCTGAGGGATAACAACCCTTTCTTCCCAGCCAGCAGTGTGGGAAGGTTTGTGCACCTCTTCCTTAAGGCAAAGCTCTGTTCAGAGCATCCGGATGGGAAGAGACTCTGTATCCGAGTGTCTTTAATCCCAGTTCCAGGACTGAATGTTTCCCAAACTGCTGCATGTTATAGGACCCTACAGTTGCATATGCTAGAGACAAGAGGAGATGCTGACTGGACAGCTGCTGTGGAGAGCACAAATGCAGCCTGGTGCCTTCATCCCTTGGGGCCAGCAAGGGCCCAAGCAGTGAACCCCAGGGTGCAATCCATTTTGTTCTGAAGGAGATGCTGTAAGAGCTCAGAGGAAGCCTCACAGTGCTTTGGTCTCTCTACCTGTGAAGGAGCCATCGGGGGTGGGCAACCTTCATTTGTAGAGATCTACTTGAAGATATCTAGAGGTGGCAGAGGTGACTCCCAGCCTTGTTGTGTCTGCATTGCGCAGGGGCATCACTGGCCCTGAAGCTTGACACCATCCTGCAGAACTATTTCACACCACCCCTTTTGGGGTGGAAGCGTGGCTGTGAGGTGGCCAGGGCTGGGGCAGGCCTGTGGGCCATGCTGAGTGGGACATGGAGACATTGCAAGTCTGGATCTGTGCCTGGAGGGGGAAAGCTTGGTGCCACAGCCTGCAGTTCTGGCACAGCTTAGCAGGCTCCCAGCCATGCTACTGGCATAAATGGTCCCTGGTCTGCTGATACTGGGTGGTGGACTGGGGGGTTGGGGGTGGCTTTTACAGCCTGTGCAGTGATTCCAGGCAAATCTGTCTCAGAATCAGACAGAACTAAATAAAAAAGCGACTCAGTGCCCCAAGCACGTGTAAAGTTGTTTTCTCAAGGGTTTGTCCAAACGCCGAAGTTCCCATTCTCCCAGCAGGAAGAGCAGAGAAAAAAAATCCAGGCACAAAAGCCTTCGGAGCAGGCACTGGCTGGCGAGGGTGGGAAGGAGGCCAGGTCTGGGCGCCGTGCGGTGGCAGTAATTTTCCACACGCGGTGGATTGGGTGAGGCTCTCGGTCAGGAGTGTATTCTGGTTTTTTTTTCCCTTCTTCCCTACCTCCAGAGACCAGTGTTGGATGGGAGCCCGGGAGAGGGAAGATAAAGGTCTTCTCTATCAGACAGCTGTTGAAAGATCTCAAATAAAGAGGCAGGCATCGCTCAGGAACCGTTAGAGGCAGCAAATGTGAAGGGTAAACTGCAGGACAGGTACTGTTTGTCACCTTGAGAGGCCTTTGAAGATCCCTCCTCCCCTGGCAGTGCTGCTTGCCTGACCTCTGGCTGCATGGGGCTCGCCGGGGCTCGGCAAGCTGCTGCCCTGGTAGAATGGGCAAACTGGGCTTACCCAGAACACAGCAGCTGCCTCGGCAGCCAGAGGTGGGAGAGCCTCATTTTGCATCCAACGGGAGGCAGGGGTGGGGTAACTATCTACTGGGCTTGGCTAACCTCAGACTGTCCTTCCATCCCTCCTGCAGTCCTTAGGGCTGGTGGCTGCCCTGGGGTGGGCTAGCTGGGAGCTGTGCCCAGGCACACTGGCAGCCAGCCCTCACCCTGTCCTTGCTATCCCCCATGTCTCTGCCTGGACACGTCCCAGAGTGTGACAGACTGCCCCTCCCCAAGCCATTCCTGTCCCTCCTGCAGTGCATCAGCCCCAGAAGCCCTGGGAGGACGTGGGTCGGGTGCAGGGCATGCACCGTGGGCCTGGCCACCGCGTTGTTGCCACGCTGTGGTGTGTCACAAATCTAATCAGATCTCACGCTCCAGGGAGCAATTTGCTTCCCCACGGGAAAGCGTGAGACACTTGCGCTGGGCCTCG
>JAAGNO010003465.1:25586-40240 GCA_033439905.1 Ceryle rudis | reverse complement strand
GTGACCTGGGTAGGCCGCCCGCTGCCACCACCATCCTCCCCCTCCCCGCTGCCGGCTGCGAGCGCGGTGCGTCATCCGGAGCTCGGCTAATTCGGGGGCAACTATTTTGCGCCTGAGATGGATCATGCCGCACGCTGTGCCAGGGCCCCCGCGCTCCCTGGCCCAGATACCCCCCTCCCACCTGGACCGCTTCCCCCTGCCTCCCGTCACCAAGGAGAGAAATTAGCAGCAGGGGAAGCGGTGGTTTCTGACGCAGGGCTCGCACCACTAATCACCCAGAGCCAGGAGCTGCTCCCGGCCCCCCTCGTCTCCACCGTCACAGCCGCCCTGACCCCGTGCGCGGGAAGGGTCAGGGACCCAGGGCTGATTCGGGTCTGAGCACGGCTGGCACGCTCTTTCTGCAGACACGGTGCAGCTGCTCCTCGCCGGGCACCACGGGGGGTTGGTTCAGGGTGGCCGTGTTGACCCAGGGGTGAAGCTGCTCCTCAGACACCCCCATGCAGGTGGGGTCCTCGGGGTGATGGCTGTGAAGCGCAGCATGGGGATTTGTCCCTGGAGGAGGGGAGTGAAGGACTGTGCCTGCCCTAGAGTCTCCTCTGTGGGTCCCACACAGGGCTGGGGAGCATCTGCAGAGATGAACAAGGTGCCCGACAGGATGGAGAGGGATCGCTGTGCTCAGCTGAGCTGCATGCACATGGGGGGTGAGGTGGGTGCCCACCAAGTGCTGGCTCCACAGCGAATCTGTGGGACGCCCAGGCTGGATGTGTGGACAGGGTCACATGCCCTTTTGAGAAGATGCCTGCGTGGGAGTTTGCCTCGAGGATTGTTGTTCAAGCAGAGCTTTTTCTCCTCGCAGCCCCCACGCTCTGTGCTCCCGACATGGCTCACAAGCTGTTGGTGCTGGCAGAGCTGTTGCAAGGGCAGTGGTGGTGGGACCACCCTCCCTGGGTGGGCACAGAGCAGCCAGGCTGTGTGTCCCTAGACTTTGTGTGCAAGGCTGTGCAGGACGCTGGAGCTCACGCACATGCACAGTGCTGCATTTGAATCCCACCAGCTCATCTTGAAGCTGGAGCTGATTTTCATAAACCTTCCCAGATTCAGCTTCAGTGAGATCCGGTGTTGTCCTGCATGGACAGCCATGGAAAAGCCAGTTCTCGCATGGATGGGTGTGCTTTGGGGGAGGGTTATGTATCCCCGTCCTCCCTTCCAGATGAGGGCAGGATCGCAAGGGAGAGAAGGGAAGGAGATGTCTTGGAGACAAACATTCATAGCCCTGTTGGGATCTCAAGAAGCATCCCTAAAGCACACACAGTCCCTGAGGATGTGCGTGAGAGGGGGGGGATGCACAGCCCCTTGTTCCAGCACAAGGGGGATGCAGCACATTCTTTGCTGCGTAAAATGGAGCAGGATGCGGAGAGAAGAACGGCTTTGAACAGTCAATTTCCATCGCTGAAAGCTGACAAGTTTAAAACAGCTAATGTGCCCCGCAAGATGAGGCCTTCAGAGATTTACAGCTCTCCTCGGCTGACTGCTCCCATACGGTGTGCATGTCAGCCAGGGAGCCTTTTAAAGAACCAAGATAAAGCTGCAGTGAGGCCGCATTGCCCACCAAATGGATGGCAGAAAGGGAAGAAAGGAAGGAGAGAGGTTTCTGTGTGTGGTTTTTTCCCATCAGACAGGCTGCTGAGCTCATGTCCCCTCCTGCAGCCACTACCACAGAGTAACTACAGGTCAAGGTCAAAGCAGCCTTCCTGGAGCAAAGTTTTCCTCAGCTGCCATAGGAGGAGGTCTGCAAAGTGCTGCAGGAGCCATCAGGTGCCCACTGGAGTAGGCTGGGGCAGGGATGAGTGGGTGGCACCAGCTGGCAGGGTTCATTGTATGGGGCAGGACAGCCCCATGGGTTGAGGAAGCCCTAGGGAAGGGCAAGAACCAGCCTGACTCCTTCACTGCAGGCTGACAGCCTGGTGCTGAAGTGGGTGGGATGGTGGGGACCAAGCTCCAGGGTGGGGTCAAGTGAGAGCATCAGGTCTCAGCAGGACCGCAGCCACGGTCATCGTACCCTGGAGGACTCACATAAAATTTAGGAGCTGCTGCTAAGCTACTCCATGCTGCTGCCTCCCTGCTTTCTGTATCAGGTCAAGGCCAGACTAGGATGTCATGGGTGCTCCCCACGCCATCTGGATTCTTGATCTGACTTCTCTGTTCCTCTAACTCCTCTACTGCAGCCAGAAGCATCATCTGCTTGAGCAGACCCATGACCAGCACCAAGCTTTCTGATGTGCACTGGGGTGTCAGCTGGCCAGAACCGTGCCAGGGGACCTTGGGCACACGGTGGGACCTGCTTGCCCAGCCCCAGCATACTTGTGGTGTCTGCAGCATGGGAGCCATGTCTGCTGTCACCCTCTGCTCCTGCTCTGCCTGACAGAAGACATTGTGAGTGGGTGCCAGGAGGCAGTTCACCTTCCCTGATGTTGCCAGAAGAAATGACCTGAATGCATCACGTCCTGAGAGTACCTCTTCCTCCCTGCCAGAGTCGAGGCACTGGCTGGGGTGAAGGTGTGTGCAGAGGATGACAACGGTCCCTGTTTCCAGGCTGTTGGTCTGGGACACTGATATCTGCTGGACTAACAGTGTCCACATTGGTTCCTCTGTCCAGCACAACTCAGGCTCTTCTGTGTAGAGCAAAGCTGCAGCCATGTCAGCAGGATGCTACTGCATCTGGAAAGAGTCAGGGCCAAGGATCCTCATTCCTAAGCAGGCCAATAAACCCAGACCAAACCATGCAGGAAGAACTTTTGAGCCTCCGCTTGCCACTGTTGGCCAGAAGGTCACAGAAACACAGAATGATAGGGGTTGGAAGGGACCTCTGGAGACATTATAGTCCACCCCCCCGACAGAGCAGGTTCACCTAGCGCAGGTTGCACAGGAACGTGTCCAGGTGGGCTTTGAATGTCTCCAGAGGTGGATATTCCACAGCTGTTCTGTGCAGCACATTCCAGTGCTCTGGCACCCTCAAAGTAAAGTAGTTCCTCCTCATGTTTAGATGGAACTTCTTATGAACACGTTTGTGTCCATTACCTCTTGTCTTGTCACCGGGCACCACTGAAAAGGATTGCTCCCATCCTCCTGACACCCACCCATTAAGTACTTACAAGCACTGATCAGATCTCCCCTCAGTCTTCTCTTCTGCAGACTAAAAAGACCCAATTCCCTCAGCCTTTCCTCATCAGAGAATGTTCTAGTCCACTCATCATCTCTGTAGCCCTTTGCTGTACCCTCTCCACCTCAGAGGCCAGGAGACTCCAATTCCTCCATCCAGCCTGGATTGGGAGGGGCTTTCCATTCCAGTACCTAACTGGTGCTGCTCCTGGCAGTGAGGCTGGGATGTGAGGGCTGGTGGCAGCATCCGGCACCTTCAGTGCTGTAGTGTCAAGTGGCCCTGATACACCAGGAGCTGGATAAGCAGCTGGCACCCCAATACCAGCACATGGCTTGTGTGGTTCCTGGTGCAGAGGAGTGGGATGCGGTGAACAGGATGAGGGCATACAGGAGAAGGTAGAGCCATTTGGTTCCTTTGCTGGTTTCCATCACAGCTCTGACCATGGTGGCGGGTATATGTGGGCCTTGAACAACACCCAGGACAGTCATCAGCCCTGACACTGGGGAGGGGGGCACACCATTACTGTCCCAGTTTGAGGATAGAGCCTCTGAAACCCCTGTCCACTTGGGAGAAATGAGCCCCTTACTTGCTCAGCTTGGTCCATGGCTCTGCTCGTGATGCTCCCCAAGACTGATGTTGATACCTGCCCTTCTCACAAGGTGCCCAGCCACGGCTGGGATTCAGTGCGGTGGGGGAGAAGCATCCCCTTATCTCTTTTCTCTTTGTGCAAACACACGAGCCCTCTTGGAGCCGCCGTGTGATGCCGTCAGCCGGAAAGCTGCAAAGGCGGGGAGGTTGCCCAGCTTCTGTCTCCTTCCCAGCAGGTGTGGCTGGCCCTGCCAGGCAGATGGCTCAGCGCCTGGCAGAGACGAGCGCCGGCGCCAGGAGCAGCTGGCTCCATCCGTACCCGGGCCAAGAGCGGGGATGCTGAGTAGCGTGGGGAGCTCACGGCAGGCAAATGAGGCAGTGACCTCCCCTGCCAGGCTCAGGTTGTGCTGGGCACCTCTGGGCTCTTGCACACACGTGCTGCCAGCTTCTGCCTCTGTGGTGGGGCTTCTGAGAGGGTGCTGGCAGGGACCAGCAGTGTCCCCAGGAGACAAGTGTCTCTTGGGGATAGCCCAAAGCCCAGCTCTGATACAGGAACCTCCAGGGCACATTTGCTCCAGTGAGACCTGGGTGCTAGTCATGCAGAGGGGCCTTTCTCTGCACCCTGGAGCAGCTGAAGCACAGAGATGAAGAACCACAAGGTGGACCCTGCTCTGAGCCATCAGCTCCCATCCTGGGTTTGCTCCTTGCTGCCTGGCCTAAGGAACTGCTGGACGATCCACAGACCAATTAGAAGCCCTGTCAGAGCCAGGTCAGGCACTACCTTGTTATTTCTAACCAGCAAAGGGGGGGAAGCAGACCTTTTTCATCCACTAGCCACCACTCTGTGGCATTGTGCAGCTCCTGGCACAGCAGGGCAACCCTCCAAAATTGGAATGGTGATGAGAAGATGGGGCACACCACCCGCTGTTACTCCAATGGGTAAGGGGAGCAGCAGATGTTGTTTTTATTTCCATGCAAAGCTTGTAGTGTGCAGACCATGATGACAGCGATGGGGGAACTGCAGAAGCTCTTGTGCTGTGATGGGCAGCCATGTTTGTGAGCGGTAAGTGCAGCAGCCTCGTGCTGTGCAGAGCCATCTCTATTTTTTCTGTGCAGTTATTAATACATCTATTTGCCTGGCTCAGTATGGAGGCAAAGAGAAAATGAACAGCACCAGGACTGACAGCCTAGGACCTTAGTGCAACCATCTCTTGAGCCTGACATGAAGGGTTAGGAGAAGCTGTTCCTCGGGACCTGGCTTCCTAAGGGGCAGAGGAGAGATGGAGGGAGTCTGGTCCACAGGAGAAAAGTCTCTGGGCAGGCTGTCCCTGACATGTAGGCTCCTCCATCCTCATCTTGCAGCCGGTGCTGGAAGTGGAAGTTTTGAAGTCAAGCACGGAGCTGTTTGCTTGGTATTTCCTGCCCCCGAGAACAGGAAGCAGCAGCAAAGCCCAGGAGGGAGCTGCTCTTGGGAGATTTCCAGCCTGACACATTTTTATCTCTGCCTACGGGAAAGGGGGAAAGCTCCGTGCTCTTTCCCTCATCCTGTGCCCAGTGCTGGGAGCTAATGGCCCAGATTCAGGCTGACTTGGGCCTGGGGAGGTGGACTGCACAGAAACGTGTCAGTCTGAATGATTTTTCCATTTCGCTCTCCCTTGTACCACTCTGACCTGGGCCTTATTTGCTCAGGCTCTAGGAAAACCATGGAGATGCTGGCTCACAAACCGTGGTGTGAGAAACAATCCTGGTGATGAAGGATGTGTGTCCACCCGGGCTGTCCCACTGATGTTTTGCTCTCCAGGTACTATCCCCTTGGCCCCCTTAGCTGCAGGTCCCTTCCTGTCCCCTGACAGCCCTAACCTGCCAGGTCTGGAGCAGCATTTCATCACTGTCCCCAAAGCCCCCTCTTGCTTTCAAGGTCTGGGTCCAGACTGGGAACCACCATCCCTGCACACAAGTCTCCCTCAGCCCACCAGGGCTTGGGTGCAAAACCTGATGTTGTCCCACTCCCTGGTGCACATCCACATTGTCTCCATGCCATCTAGATCATCTGCTGCAAGACCATGTTCCCCTCCCCAGTGCTGATGGTCATGATGGGGCAAGGCGAGGGGAAGGGCAAGTTTGGCTCATTCCCAGTGCCAGGCAAAGACCCTGTCATGGCAGGAGTTACTACCCAACAGGACTGCCAGCGTCTGTTCCTGGCAGGCCATGGCAGCAGTCTCCGAGGAACGTGAACAGCACATTATTAACAATCTTTTAAAGAGCTGCCAGTGTGTCTCGGGTCTCTGTTTATTTCTGCATATGGCCTGTCCACTGTTGAATGCAGCATTCATGGGAGATGTCATCTCAGCTTAAGGTGGTCTATTACTTAGCCCAATCAAACTCTTGCAGTAGGTGATTCCTCCTCTGGACAAGGACAAAATCCCACAGAAGGAGAGTGTTTATTATCCTTTTAAATCATTCTAGCTTTTGTTTTCCTTCTCCTGAGGGATACGTTTGTGCAGAGTGGATGTTGGATCAAGGGTGTCCAAGCTGGAACACACTGATCTCTGGATCTGCTGCCAAATCACTGTGTGCATAGATGGTGGGGCTGTTTCTGTGGCTATGCCCTGAGCATACCCTGTGATGGGGAAATCTGGGGACACATTGGCTGGAGGTGACATGGCTGGAGGTTATATAGCTGGGGAGCAGGGACATGCCCAGAAAGAGGAGCCATGACAGGGCTAGGGTGGCTGACAGGGAGGAGGCAGCTGAAGCTGCCATCCATGGCTTTACTCCAGGTCCACTCTGGTGGCTGCAGCCCCCTTGCAAGGGTACTCCAGACACTGCCCTGAAGGATGGAGAGCTCACTGCGAAGAGCAGTTATTCCATTGGTCATATGGTCACAAGAAGCACCAAATGGGGACACACAGCAAAAGCTCAGGAGTTTCTGGCCTTTTTCATGCAGCAATGTCAACATCAGCCATGGGACAAAGCAGCACAGATCTGCCTGCCCTGTGGGTCTCAGCAAGAGCAGGGTCCAGGGGGCACATTTTGGCCCAGTCTTCCCTGACCAGCTCTTGTGGGGACATGGTCTATTTTGAAGGAGCTGGAGTTCCCCATCTCAGAGGTCCTGAGGTTCCACTGATCAGGAAGTGAACTGGACATGACAATGTTGTCTCCAGCTACTCTTCAGGACCATTCAGCTGCCTGGTCCTGCACTGGGTCTGGGCACAGACAAAGTGTCACAGACTGGGGCCGGGATGTTGGGGGGGCCATCACCTGGAATATTTCTTTGGAGGATGCCTGCTTGGATTTTCACAGGGCCACGGGACATCCTCAGTCCTTCCACTTCTGTACTCTCTACCCATGACTTTTCCAGCTCTCCAAGCATCACTACAACAGCCTATGGCACGACCATCTGAGAATGGCAGACCATCCAGCTCTGGGCCCACCTGTAAAAATGTGTCCTAGGTGAAGGAAAGACCAACAACACTGAAACCAATAAAGATCACCTCTGTCACCGCTGAGATGCCGTCTGCACTGTGCGGGCGTGGGCAGTGTTTGTACAGCTCTCGGCGTAACAGCCAGCACCGTGGTGATGGAGACAGCGGCACACAAATCACGCCAATCAAACCACGGGAGGGAGGTTCACAACTGAACCTCAGTTTCTTTGGAAGCAGTAGATCTGGGTCTGGTTTCTGGGCACCTGCAAAGGGCAGGACCTCGGTCCATGTAAGCGGTGTCAGGAGCTGGGGGGTGTGCAGAGGGTTTGCTGCAGGGCAGTGCCATCCCCTCTAGGAGAGAGCAAGGGTTGAGGACCCAGTGGGACAAGCAGCCAGAGCCTCTCTGGCCATGCGTGCTTTTCCATAAGCAGTCGCCTGGGCAACTGTGAGTGTGAAGCCAGACAAACCATCAGGATGAGGAGCCATTGTGTTCATTCAGGGAATGATTCCCAGCCCTTTCCCCCAGTCAGGGGGCTCCGTAGGTTGCCCCGTTTTGCTGACCCCAAGATGGGCAGCAAATGTCCCTGACTGGGGCTCCTTGGCAGGCTGAGGGTGGGTTATCTCAAATACCTGCTTCTCCCCAGAGGGGTGGGATGATGGGGGAGGGACATCACAAGCTCCCCCCCCCCGCCAAGGAAAAGCTGCCAAATGCATGTGAATTGAGATGGAAGGGGATGTCCCAAAACCAGAACCAAGAGGAGGGACCCTTACGTTTCACCCTGTGTGAGGTTTCCCTCTCTGTTACAACTTGCAATAAACGTGCATGTTCGGGTGCATGGCCAGAGCAGCCAGCTCTGCTGCTGAAGCAAGGGGTCCCCATCTTGCTGCATTTCTGCCTCTCTGCAGTGAGACCCTCTCCTTTTTGCTGTTGTTGCTGCCTGCTTGGCACCTGCTTGCCCTGGACGAGGCTGCTGCTTTGCTAATGAGCTGCAGCCTCTCGCTCAGGGTCCTGCTCACCGCTGGAGTGCAGGGACTCTCCAGGCTCATGTGCTTAGCTCAGCCCCACGGTTTAAATCCCTGCCAAGAGAAATGGAAGAATCTGGTGCAGCCAGGCCTGGAAAAAAGCACAGCAAGGACAGTCTCTGATTAACCCTTCCCTCGCCTGCCCACACTGCTCCCCTCTTCTCCCTTCCCACGTGCAGGCTTCGCACCCCTCCTTCCCACACCTCTCTCCGTGAGTATTTCTCTACCTCTGGGGGAAAAGCAGCTTTTCTTGTGAGATTGCTGAGAATACCCAGGGACCAAGTATTCCCACGGCACTCGAATCTGTACCCCCTTTGATCACGGGAGGGCAAAGGGCAGAGATCTGGGAAAAGAAAATCATTTAAAAAAAAAATAAAAAGAAAGATAAGACACACAGAGGAAAAAAAATAAAGCGATTCAGGCAGGAGCTTCCCTCAACCTCTGTAACATACAGTTCACGTTTCCTGCGAGCCTGGGGCGCAGATCACATTCGACGTGAGGTGCTTTGCCCAGCCCCGGTGTAAATTCTGGAGCCTCGCATTTGCATGGCGTGATGGGAAAAAGCTTAAGAGGGGCCCGGGGAGCTGCAGAGGAGGCGGCTGTGCTATCTGGCTACCGCAGGGGCTGTCGATGCACAGACATTTCCAAGGCTATTTGTGAAGGTGAAATGGTCTGTAAAGATTCCAGGACACCATGTGGCAGGACGGTTTAGCAGGGCTTCTCCTTCGGTGTTTGCACAGAGCTGCCGGGCTGTAGCGAGGCTGTGTGCGCAGAATGCCTCGCGGTGATTAGAGCATCTGCAAATTTCAGCTTAATACGCGGCATAATGAGACACGGAATATTATTAGCCTGCAGCCATCCCCCCGCCCCAGCGGCGATCTCTGCAGCTTGAGCTGGTTTCACCTTCTCAGTACTGTGCTGTGCTGCAGGAACCCCAGCGAGAGATGCTCGCCCCGCTAGCAGGGCAGGCAGCCTGCAGGCAGCTCTGCGGCCAGGCAGGACCAAGCTCCCGCAGCAGGCAGAGTGGCTTTGCACTTTGGCTTATATGAAATAAGGTTTTGTCATTCCACCCGCTGGCTCTTCACACCAGCCCCTACCCTGCTGGCCTTTCCTGTAGCGCCTTCAGCCACAGCCTGCTCACACCAGCAGCCATGGGGACTGCTCACAGAGAATAACTTCCAGCTTCCCATCCCAAAGTTGTATTGCCCGTGGGTCACCTCCCCAGGTCACAAGGACCCACTCTGTGTGTGCTGCTCGCCAAGGCAGGAGTTACTGGTAAGGCTCAGGCAGCATGGAGGCTGCAGAAGGAGCTGTGGCAGCACTGGGAGCTGAGAGCATGGCTTTGTTTTGCATGGAGTAACACAAGTGTGGGGTGGATCTCTGTGAAGAGGAGAATGTCAGGATGCTGTACCCGCTGGCAGTGTCAAGCCCTGTGTGCACAGACCCATGCCAGCTCTGAGCTCCCCTCTGAGCAGTCTCTGCTCCTCCATCTCACCCCCCAGCAGAATCCTGCAACCTCTGCTCATTGAGGTCCTGCTGAGCTGCTCATTGCCTCTTGTTTTTGGGCAGACACAAAGACCTCAAAGCTTTGGACCCTCTGAGATGGAAAGAGCTGCTGAACACTGGAAGGAGATGGTTCCATCTGGTGCAGCAGGGGCTGGCTAGTGAAGTCCTATGCTTGGTGGGAGGCTCTGGGAAATCCCTGGTGCAGGTCTGGGTTCAGCTGTGAGCAGCCAATCAGACCAACGACTGCCCAGGGTCTTGGGACATTACTGGGCCCAGGTGAAGGTGAAGAGTGTGGGACCATGGGTCCTGCAGGGTGGCTGTGGGAGGTGCACGGGAAGTGCTGGGTGGGCAGCCTGTGTAAGATCCTGTGAGCATGTGCATCTATTGGCATGTGCAAGCACGTATGTGTTCACGTGTACAGAGGTGCAATGGGATGTGCACACGTGTGTGAATATGAGTAAGGGTGTGTGGGGGTGAGGTGTGTGCTGGGGCTGTCTTAGCATGGGCAGACAGACATCTCGGCAGCTGTTTGACCCCTGCTCCGTGGACTTGCTGGCACAGTGTTTTGAGGGATGTGAGCGAGGCATGGCACAGGTTGGAGGTCACAGTTCCTGGAGTGGCTGCCTTCTGGCTGGAGGAGACAGCACAGGACAGCTCTGCTGGCTTGGGGCCTGGCGCAGGTGGGCAGGTGGCTTCCCCCATGTGGCCTCTCCCTCCATCTCGTGCTGACCCACGCCTTTGCGTGACCTTGTTGCTGCCGCCGAGTGGAACCTTCCCTTGTTTTGCCTGCGGTGTTTTTCAGCGAATTCAGCTCCCCTGCCTGGTTCAAAGCTGCCAAAGGTATGACAGTGACATCTGCAGCCAGGGGCTCCCCCCCCACACCCCGAGACAGTTGGAGCTGCCTCAGTCACTGTCGCTCACGCTCGCCATTTACCGTGCTATTGGTATGTTTTTAAAAAGCAAAAGCCAAGCCCAGCGAAGGTATCACCACAGCAGAAGCTGTTGTGAATGCTTTTGAAACCAACACTAACTGCCGCTGCTGTTAATCTGTACCAAGGTCAAAATCACAAATCGGCAGGTTAGTTTCAGTTCCAGCCTGAAATTAGATCATCAATTAGTTAAATCATCACTTTGATACCGAAAGAAAACTGGAGCAGACCCAGTCCTCATAAATCCTGCAGAAGGGTCCAAGAAGGTGGCGCTGCACTTTATTGGGAAGAATTTGACCAGAGCAATTCAGATCCATAGCACGGGGCCAGCTAAATGTCTTAATAGAGAAAACAGCTTATCACCCACCGCCTAAGCCATAACCTCCAAGCTGATTTGGATGGTGCCATCTCAGATGTGTTCCCCTGTCCCCAGCAGATGTTACAGTGCAGTGTTAACCTTTGCTTCAATAAGCAGAGGTTTGAGGCTTCCCATATACCAGAATTGACTGATGACTATTTTGAGTTTCTCAGGACTTTGAAATCCAAAACCCACTTTAATTTTATGAGTAATTTTATGGGACAATCTTTAGGGCTGTGAAAGCTGGAAACTTTTCTTTCAGGTGCCTTGACCTTATGGCTGCTCATCCACCCGTTCAGGAGCCCTGCTACACTTTCATCTGATCACCCTTGAATTCAGAGCTATAAAAAGGATGGGATGTCTCCCAGCTAATAAAAGTAGGAAAAAAGGGAGAAGCAAAGCTAAAGATAAAGGTGTTGCAAGCTCTCCCCTCCTGCAGCCTTTGGAAAGTCACAGAGTGGGGGCTGGTGTCTGAATCAGCAACCAGATTAAGTCCTTCAGGCACGGTGCTGCTCACTGCTGGCTGCCCACTGTGCCCAGGAGGGTGGCCACAGCCAGAAGCAGGCTGCTCGCTGAGGCCCAGGGCCAGTGGTCTCAGACAGCCTGCCTGGTCACTTTGATGTGGGATGGGATACAGAGCTTGCAGGATGGGTGGCACAGGGCTCCTGAGTCAGGAGGAGCAGCTTGGCAGGGAATCAATCACCCTGAGCTGTGTGTGGTATGAAGGAAGACCTGTCTCCTCACTGACCAGCTACTGAGCTCCCAAGCTCCAACTCTGCTGGGGTTCCCAGTGATCCCTCCATGCAGTTCCGTGTGTGTGCACATGTGCAGAGGTGAGTACTTCTCCATGTGAACTAGGAGAAAATGCAGATACGCTGCAGGCAGAAGTAGGACAGATCTTGGCTACAGCCAATAGGGAGGATTAATCTGTTCTTCATCTTACTAGACACAATGTCCACACATTAAAGTCACTAAATCCAGTGCCAGGAGCAGAGGATGCGGGAAAGCATGAGAGGCTGGGAGCTTGTCCCCCTCTGGCAGACATCAGGACCTGGCATAGACACCTCTTGGGTCTCACTTGCTCCCAGATAATCAGATCCAGAGTCATTTCACCATCTCCAGCATCTACAATGATGCACACCCCTGCCTCTCAGCATTTCATCCTTCAGTACATCTCAATCTTTGCTTATCCTTCTCAATGAACCCTGGCAATACATCTATCGACAACTAACATCTACTGACAACTTTTTTCTTCACCTGCCCAGGAAGGAACGTAGAAATGCAAATACTTCCTTCCGCTGAACGCTTCTGTCCATGGAGGGGCCCAGCAACGTCTCCGACAACAAACAGCAACGTGTCATTTGTTTTTATTACTCTAGGAGGGCAAGCTGCTGTGCGTGACCAAGGAAACCGAGAGCTGGCTGCCCTTGTGAACTTACCGAGTGCCTGATGGAGAACGGGAGGAGAAGAGAGCTGGGGGAGTAGGAAAAACATTACTTCTCTTCTGCCTATTGGCTGAGGCAAGATTGATTGACTGTACTTGCGACAGCATAGCATGCGTCAAGGTAGGTACAAAATTGTGGTTAGCAGTAGAAAACCACCAGCCCTGTGGACGAACCTAATGTGAGAACAGACATATGGGCCAGATGAAGATTTTGCATTGAGCTGAGGAGCAGTGCAGCTCCCTGGGGTAGGGAGGGAAGAGGACACGAGCCCGCCACAGAGCATGGAAGCGTGGGATGGCATTGGTTGGTCACTTTATAGAGCAGAGATGGACTCATCCTTACTACCTTTTGATGTCTCCAGTTTTTATAGCCACTGCTAGATAGAAAAGGACACTTCTAGGGTGTAATTCACCTCCTCAAATCAGCCATGAGCTGTTGCCCAGAGGTTTACTTCACAGGTGGTGGCTGCCCCTCTTGTCGGTTGAAGCCCTGCCTGGCAGATGAGATGCTCCCAGGGTGTTCTACTTCTGGCAAAGGGCAGGCTTGAGATAGGACTTGAAGAACAGTGGGGTGTCTCGGGGGGGCACATTAAGGATGATGATGGGAAATGAGAAAACACCATGGTACTGGCTTGAAGCCTAAGCAAGTGGCTGGGGGTGGCCATCACCATAAGGTGCCATGCACGTGCCAGCTGGAGGGATGGCAGAGGAAGCATCAAGGTAAGGGCTTGTGAGTTGAAGAGCAGTTGGAGGTGTTTTATCAGGATAGGGTTACTGGTGACATAAAGTCAGTTTGATATGAACAGTTCAGTTTTGGTAATGGCTCCAGTACTATTTCCCACCAACAGGTACTCAAACCAGAATCATTTCCATAAAGGACATGGAAATTATTTTTTTGAACAGTTTTGGGTTTTTTTTCAAAAATCTCCCTCACAATTCACCTAATTTTGATATTCTCAGCCTTCAGTTTCCCCAAACAGACAGAGAAAAAAAATCCTTTTTGTGAGGAACGTTGCTAAAGCAGCATTTCCCTGTGGCTGACCCCCACCATTTGGATTTTGCCACATCGAGACTGAGCCCGCAGCACAGCAGGAGCAGAGGGAGAAGCGGAGATGTTAAGGAGGCCAAGGGCATCAGGGCATTCAGAGGCTGGTCTGGGAGTTCCTTGCCCAGGCAAGGGTTGCTGTGAGCAGGGCCGGGGACCCGTGCGGAGCAGCCGGTCCCTCCGCCTGCCTGCACGCTGCTGGCCCCGCAGCTTCCTCTGGCAACGCCTTACGCAGGCTATTTTTATGCTGTGTGAAAAAGCGTGTCTTTCTGCAAGCGGAGGAAAGGCGGCGTGGAGAGGGAAAGTGAATTAGTGAAGGTCACAGGCATAATGTCGCTCTGCATGCTGCTGGGGCAGAGCGTGAAGAGCTAGAGGGGATAGATAGCATGGGGGTCTGGGTGGCAGGCTTGTCTGGGGTGGAAAATGGTTGTGGAGCAGCTCCATGCTCCACCTCTGCCTTCCCGGGGAACATCCAGCCGCTGTGGCCCTGCCAGCATGGGGGAGCGAGCTGGCAGCGCGCACCTACTTCTGCACTGCTCGCTCGCTGCTGCTGCTGACTGTTTATAGAGCATCAACCGCTATACGGACTGTAACTGGGTTTTTACATACGGCATAAAAAGTAACGATCACCCTCTCCTGCTAAATCACACGCAGTCAAATCGTAATGTGGAGTCATTCCTGTCCACAGTGGCAAAAGGTTCCTACCTGGAAGAGCCCAGATAGCTCCTGAAGGCAAGAAACGGCCTTTTTTTTTCCCCACTGAAAGCAACGAGGGGAGCAGTGCCCAGCACCACGCCCCCAGGATCCAGCCAAAACCCGCAGTCATTTCTGAGGCATCCCTTCCCCTGCGCTTTCCCCTCTTCCTTTAAAGCAATGGCTTTCCTGAGAACTGGGAAAGGTAGAACACAGAAGATGTCCTGCTGCACATCACTGCTCGCAAATGGAAATTTGGGATCTGGACCACGCTTGGGCTTTCCTCACTTGGGTGAGCCGAGTGGAAAGTTGTCCAGGGTGCTCCTCCCCTTCATGCAGGGTTTGGGAGCCGGGGATGAGGGGTAGAGCATCCTGCTGCCACACCGCGAGCGGCTCCGTCCCACAGCGCGTCGCTGTCAGGGTACCGCGGGGAGCCTGCGCGCTCTTGGCAGCCTCCTGCTTCTGGGGGACGCTGGAGGCAGA
>JAAGNO010003465.1:0-25501 GCA_033439905.1 Ceryle rudis | reverse complement strand
GGGCCTGATCCTGCAGCTTCTGCGTCTCTGAAATCTCCTTTCTTACACGGCTGCGTACCACTGTGCAACGGTAATCCCCTGAGCAGGGTGAAACGGAGGCCTAGCTACCATGACCTCCTCTGTAGGTTTCCATGGATACCATGTACTATAAATAAAAAAAGGAATTTCAAACCAGTTTTCAATCCTGCTTAGTGGGAATAGGAAACCTCTTTTGAATTTAGTTTCCTATCTCACCTTACAGGGGTTATTTTGCAGCCTGTTTGAAACAAATAATTACCCCTTCAGCCAGGAAATTACCACCAATCATACCTATTTACTTCCAAACACTCGGCTAATTAGCACATTGGGGAGAGCTGCCTATTTGCACGCTGGAGATGGGAGGCTTAGTGTCTTTATTTTGGTGGTGCTGGGAGAAAGGACATGGGGCCAAGGGTCAGTGAGGGGCGTCAGAGCCCTCCGAAAAAAAAAATAATAAAGAGAGAAGGAGAGCTGTAAAACTCGCAACGCCGAGATGCCGTGTGAATTAGCGTGCGAGAAGCCCCGGCAAAAAAGGGAATATTACATCTGCATCCTTTTGCAATGAATCAGAGTCATGCTGCAGATTTTGTCTGGCATACTGGGTCTCTGGAGGATAGAAAATAATTTGGTCGCAGCAGTGGGAGGTGTGTGTGCGTGGAGAAGGGAGTTGCTTTCCAACAGCCTGCTGTGGTGAGAACATGCCTGACACTTCATTCCTTTCCAGTTAATGCAGCGAGGCCGGGAGGAAACTTAACCCTCTAATTGCTAAAGTGTACCGGGGACTTGGGAAAGTCCTTGGAAACCAAAGTGGGCTCCTGGGGCTGGTCTCGTCTTGTCCCAGCACCGCTCGCTGGCAGACAGCTGAGGGGATTTGCCCAAATGGCTGGAGGTGGGGGCAGGGGAAATGCTAATTTGAAACAGGCGCTGGCGAGCAGGACAGGAGGACAGAGAGGTTGTGTTTTTCAGACCTCTGGGCTGGCAATGGGCCTGCAAAGTCCAGTCCGTCACAATGCTGGGTTTGAGCCAGCTGGACACGTGGTAGCTTGCAAAGGGGTCTCACGGTCTGGTGTTCCCAAACGGCTCTGCAGCCCCAGCTCAGCACTGTCGGTCCATGCTCCTGGATCATCATCATTGGAAATCCCAAGTCCTTTCCATCACTAACTCCGTGCTATGTGCCCCCACCTCCTCGAATGGCTCCTGCTGCCTTGGCCACACAGCACAGCCCCCATGGCATGGTCCTTGCAGGGGTGGCCTGTACCTTCTGCTGGACAAGCGAGGGGAGGTGAAGGATGCATGAGCATGGGATGGTCATGCTAAGGGGGTGCTGTGGCTCCCCCATCCCTCTGTGGCTGCCTGGGCATCTGCTCACAATCGGAAGGGCTTGCTTCCTGCTGCCATCCTTTGGTGGTCTTTGTGAGGCTGCTCCCAGCACTCCCTGCTCTGTGCGTGAACCAGCTATTGGGTGTGCACCATCTCTTTGCCTTGCTCACCCCACTAAAGGTCTCCTGGACAGTGTGGGATCTGGATTGCCAAACATAAGCTCTCCACAGCTGGAGAGGAGGAGGAGGAGGTCACTCTGTCTCTAGCAGGGATGCACAAAGCACCCGGGGCTCAGCCAGAGCTTTGTGCGCTATACGGGTGAGCTCTGCTCAAAGCTTGTCCATAATGTTTAATAGCACAGGATGATCACGGGCATCTGAGTCGGAGCCTCTTCGCTGCTGGCCTCCTAAAGCTTCTTATTAGCATTTCCAGGACATTGATGTTGTGCTTGGATATACGGGAAGGCGCTCATGAGTTACAGAGCAGCAATAGATCAACGTTAGAGAAGGGCCCATTTAAGCTTAATATCAGAGGCTGGGTTTTTCTGGAGTCAGGTGTCTCATTCCCATTGAAATTCAACAGGAGTTGGAGTCTGCTCCCAGGGCTTCTTTGAAAGTCCCAGACTTAATTAGTATTTATCTTAATTAGGGGGACGTTACCTGCTCTGGGAACCTCACGTTATCTGCCATATTCATCCCCACAGAACCCTGGGAAAGGCCTCCCAGCCCTTTTTGCAGTGGGGGACTGAGGCACGCGGTGGCTCATGCTGCAAACCTGCTGCTCAGCAGCGACCAGAAAACATCTTCCTGGGGGCTGAAGGGGCCATGGCAGCGCCCCCCTCCCTTCCTGGGTTATGTCCTCTTGGGAGGCCGGGGCAGACAATGTAAGAGATTGCGGAGAGGTTGCTTGGCCAGGTGCAGCGGGATGATGCTGAGACCCTTTTGCTTCCTGCCTGGGCCTGTGGACATTTTACAGGGGACCTGCGTGGACACAGAGGTGGCTCAGCCCCGGCTACTCTCCAGACCACTGCTGCTTGTTCACCATCTTCAGGCCAGGCCACAAATCGCAGGATAGAGGATGGGAGGGTGAGGAAAAAGGAGAAAATATGGGGTTTTTTTCCCTAAAAAAAAAGTTGCAAACTTGGAAAGAGATTAGAAACCCAATCTTGTCCAAGCCATAAAGAGCCAAAAAGGACAAGCCATGGGGTTTCTTGTCAAGAAGGATCTCACCCCCACCCTACTGCAGAGGTGCAGAGAGGCAAATGAGTCCAAACAGCTCCTTGGTCCTCCCCGATGGGATCCCCGAGGGCAGAGAACTCAAAATCTGAGACCCCATTGCTTGTTCTCAGACCCTGCTGCTTTTCAGTGCCAGCCAGGATGGGGTTCCCTGCTGTGGTACCCCTGACCTCATCCCCCATGGCATGAAGGGATGGGGTTGGGATTCCCATCTGGGCTGTCATTTTGCAAGGACGGGGTTTGAAACAAGAACGAACAAACCATCTCCAGGTAGAAAGCCCTAAATGTGACCTCCCCTGCAGTGCTCCCATGGGTGGGATGTGAGACCTCCGGGGCTGGTGTTGGTGGTGTGGTGCAGTTCATACCTCCTGGGAGGGTGCAGGGAATGCTTGGGGGATGCAGATGCGTCACGACTCAGGGATGAGGGCAGAGGGTGCTGCCGTGAGCAGAGAGAGGACTGGATTCTCCTTCACCCTCCTCCCCTGGGAAACCTGCCTGCAGGGAGAGCTGCGAGTTGGGACAGGCTGTGCTGACAGGTATCTCCAGAGGGTCAGCCTTGCCCGCAGGGTTTTGGGCCAAGGGTTTTGTGGGGGAGACAGTGAAAGGCAGCTGGTGCTGGAGCACACTCGAGGCTGGCCCATGAAGTGTGCTGGAGACAGCACAAGCAGGAGCAGCGAACAGGAATGAGGAGTGGGAAGCAGGTCTGCTGGGAGCAGAGACCGCAGGATTTTCGGAGCTGTCTGCTGCCAAGTCCTGGAAACCAGTCAGGTGGGTCAACCCACAGCTGACCTTAGGGACATTTTTAGTGGCCTTGTGACAGTGGACTCCATCCATGAGGCAGTGAGACATCTCTGAGCTGGACGGTGCTGAGCACCTCAAGCAGCCCTGCCAGTGCTGACAGGGGGCTTGCTGTGTCCTCATCCTGCTGGACAGCAAGAACCAGCCCCAGGGTCACAAGACACAGCTGTTGCCCAGCAGCAATGGTCAAGGCTGGGCAGAATGGGTACAGGGCAATGGTTTGCCCAGGGGGTGCTGAGTAAAATCCTGGACACCCTGCTGACAGCTGCCCGGGACATTGCCTGGGAGCAGGATGAGAGTCTTTGTCACCCAGACACTCAGCAGGAGCCTGGAGAAGGAATGGGAGAGGAGGGGGCATCTCTTGCCAGACCAGACCTTGGGCCAGGTCTTTGTCCAGCTCTTCTCCATCAATTGTGCTTCCTGAAGGAGAGCAGGGTTGGTTTTCCAGATTTGTTTGTGGACTGTAGGGCTGGAGTTTGAGAGCTGGGTAGGGTGGAAAGTGGTCTTGAAGGGAACAAATGTGTCTTCCTAAGGAGGAAAAGGTAGGAATTAGTTGTAAGGGGTAAACAGTCCCAAAATGCAAGATGTTACAGAAATTGATTCATGAAGACATTAAAAGCTCTTACTTCCTCTCTCCCCTCTGATTTTTCACTAGAACTGGGAGAAGAATATCAAAAAGCTTTGTACGAGGTAAGGGAAACTCCCAGAAACCAAGGGCTCGTGTTGAATGCTCTGAGGAAAATTCCTGGAAATGTTAACATAGCAGAACTGCAATTAGGGCCGTATCCTTGCAAATAGCATCGAAAGCTGTGAGAAAAGCATTCCTTCCAGGTCCTAGTGACACAGGAATAAAACAGGTGGCACTGAATTGGATGCTACCGTTAAATAAAATTTTTATTCAGCCAAGGAAAACGTTGTAGCTGGAAAGATGGACGACTCCATCGTTCCATTCTGCTTCATGCAAAGCTACCATTACCTTGCTGGGTATTTTATGGAAAGCTTGCTGGTCTCAGCCTGTAGGCTTCGAGATTGCAGACAATGTGCTAATGTAAAGTTCCTTGAGCTTATGGAAGATTTCGAAGGCCTGGTTTCCATGTGTTGAGACTGGCACCATATCAGAAGAACAGCTGAGTATATGGAGCAGGGAAGCTACATGTAAGTTATCCAGCAAGGAGAGAATCTGCCTGGGGCTGCAGTCCTGGGTGTTGCAGTGTGAAGAGAAGGCAGCAGTCCCGGCTGGTCCTTCCCTGCCATGCAGACAGGCTGGTGTCTTGCTTCACAAGCACAATTCATGAGATTATCCCATGATGGACACTGGCCTGGGCTGCTTTGCCCAGTTTACTTGCAGGCTCTGGTGCATCATTTGCTCCAGTCCGGGCAGATGATGCAGAACAGGGTCTATTTGGAGGCCAGGATGGGATGCACTATGATGGGAAGGAGGAACATGGGGCTTCCCTTCCCTGTGGGACTGCCATCACAAGCATTGGGCCTCAGAAGTCCTTCTGGGACCACAGGGAAAGAACAGGATATTTAAAAAAATTGAGTTTGGTGAGGCACTCCACTCTGAAGGAGGTCAGCTCTTCTCCAGGGTGACCAGGAGGGAGAAGCTGCTTAAGCTTACACAGCTTTGCTCAGTGCCGTACAGAGGCAGCTTGGCATCTGTGTCGCCAGTAAGATGCCGAGGCCTTCTGAGTTGGCTGTAACCTCCCAGGAATCGGGTTATTTCATGACAACTGAATGAGGACCTCTGCTCAAGAGCCCAGCGGTGACCAAAATGGTGAATAAAACTGGGAGGTTTCATGAAGGAGGCTGTAGAGAAGGATGTAAGTAGTTTCACAAGGGTGTTAGACAGGTGGGTGGTGTCACAATGACCTTGCATTGAGCATTGCGTGCAGGTCTGTGCATCCCATCTTGCAAATGACAGTCACAGGCAAGGATCTGGAGCAGGGCTGGGAAAATAGCTCCAAGACTGGCAGACCCCGGGGCTTTTATATACACAAGCTTGGACGCACTTGGTTTGCAAAGCTCTGCGACTCCTAAGTCCTGTTCATTGCTTCCTGGGTGACTGGAGCCAAAGGCTTGCTCCCGTGTTTGGTGAAGTCAACTGGACTTTTTCTGTTTGAATGCTCTGACCCACAGTGACATGGGCTGGCTAAAACCTGACAAGGGATGCTCTGAAGTAGAAAACTCCTGTCTAGATCAGACCAGGGAGGCATTTCCAGCTCCATGCTGTGGGTCAGCATAGTGCTGTCTATATTTCCTTAAGGCGCCTGTTAACAAGCCACTGCTAAATAGCAGTAATCCTCCTGCTGCCAGCCTGGGTCTGAGGGTGCTTTGCTACAACAGGATAATGTCCCTGGACAGAGTGAGTGTGTGTTTGGAGCCTGTGCAATGGCCCACTTAAATACACGTGAGACTTGAGGGGTCTTGGCAAAGGAGCAACCTAAATCAAATTAGGGAGACAAGGGGATGTTCCCATGGGCCACTGCCTTGGAGTGAGCCCACAGGACTTGAAACAATGAGGTTTCTTTTGCCATAGAACAGTAGAAATAGGTAATCCAGATTAGTTGCTAAGTGCCTCCAGGAGGTAGGATTAGTAAAAGGAAGAGTCTGCAATACTCAGCTGGCAGTAACTTGCTGGGAAAAAAGTACAGCCCTAATGGTGCCTTTGCAAGCTCCTGTCTGATTTCAGATGGTAAATCATGGGAATGATAATGAGGAGTTCTCCAAAGGCCACAGAAGCAATGTTTATTTGTATGGGGGATGTATACGAGTCTACAGCATCACCTTGCCTCTAGCTCCAAATATCATGACCAAAGTAGTGAGCTTACTGATTTTGCTGGTATTTTGGCATAAACCATTTGCTGGATCAGTTATGTTTTAGTTCACATAGGCAACATGAGCAATAATACTGTATTTCATGTGTCATGAATGTTTTCCCTTTAGAGAATTGGTCGGAAAAGGAAATCTCTCTTTGAAGAAGTTTAAATTCCTGGTTATCTGGGTCCTACATCTATCAGAAATTCTGATGAACTTTCAGAGAGAAAATATCATCTATCCCCTACCCTTCTTGGGAATAGATTGGTTCTGCACAAGAACGGTGGTCAGAACCTCATGGTACCTGTGTTGACTACATTCTTGGTTTGATGTGCTAGCCAACTGTACCTTGTTCCTCTTCCCTCCATGGGCTTCTCCCCCATCTGCTCTCTCCAGGGTCCCTTCCAACCATTGACATCCTGTGATCCTGTGACTGATGCTAGACCAAAAGTATACAAATCTGTAGAGCGCTTATCCCCTCATCTCAGCATCATACTGCGGATAACAAACCTCCCTGACACTGCGACCACTGTGTTATTTCCTCAGAAAACATAAAGCTTTGGGACATTGATCTGCTTGTACTGAGATCATTGGTGCTTTTGAAGCAATTCTGCTGAAGGCAACGTTTATGCCTTCAGGGCCTCCAAAAACTAAAGGAGGCAGCAAAAAATGAATAGGGAGTTGGTGGAGGAGGTTTCCTAGGTGTCTTTCACAGTGCCAGGTGCATGTTTGAGGTGCAACGTATCCTGGTGAGGTGTGTGGATTTTGCCTTCGTGGAAAGTGATGCTGCCACCCCTGTGAGAAACATCATCTGTGATATGGGGCTCTGCTGGCAATAACAGAGGACCCATGGTGTGAGGGTCAGTTTTTCCCTCCAGGAAGAAGGTGAAGATGAGAGTCTGACTCTCAATTCCTTGAGGCTGAATAATCAAAAAGGGTGTCCCTGTAGGTCAGCAGTGTTTGATGGGAGCTGCATTGGAGAAGCCCCTCTCTTGAGCACAGAGAAAATGGGGGGACCTCAAAATCAGGTGTCTTTTTTTGAAGATGCAGGTATTTGAACCACACATGTACCCAGTGCTGCAGAGAGATCACATCTCTGTCCTAATGTCCTTCCCTGTTGACATCAAGTGGTCAAGCCTTGCAAAGTGCTAGACTAGCCCTGCCCCAAGGGATGAACTGCTGCATGATCTTCTCTGATATGTACCTGTCTCTTCCCTCTGGGCACAGGAGAGAGGAGAAGCCTCCAGAGACTGATGGAGAACCAGAGCCTGGTTGAGTCTGTGCAAATCTGCTCTGTGTCCTTCCCAGCTGGTGAGCTTTGGGCTGGGGACCTAACCCCACCCGCCATCTCTGCCTGGGATAAAGGAAGGTTGTTTCTGTTTAGCTCATTGCAATATCTCCTGCTGGCAGACTTTCCAATTACGGAGCCAAGTGGGAGTCAGGAGAGACCCCAGGGTGGATTTCACACTCGTTCTTTATTTATATGTAAACCTGGATGCAGGGCTGAGCTGCTGAGGGAGTGAGAGAAGTAGTACTGAGGGAGGGGGAGGCCAGTCTGGAGAACAGAGGTCTCTGCAGTTCTCATTTGAAGCGTGTGTGTGGGACAGGGATGAGGGAGAGGGAGAGTCTGGTTTGTCTCTCCCACCTGCTTCAGCTGCTGGGAGGATGCCTGGCTCATGCTATTCCCAGTCCTCGCTTGTGCCTCCCAGAATGGGACTTGGACATCTCTGAACACCAGGGATGGCAAATCCTCTCCTAGAGACAGAGAGGAACATCCTTGTGTGCTCCAGTGTCCACCTGGATCACAGACAATGTGGAAATGCATGGCCTGGCTGCCCTTGGCTGGTATCCCCATTCCTGCTGGTGCCCCAGAACTGAACTCCAAGTCCCTCTACTGTAGCCCATTACTGATGGTGCTTCTGGCCCTACAGAGGGGTCAGCTGGAGGATGCCCAGTGAGGGAAACAGGGGCAGAGGAAGATGTCACAGCTGCAGAGTACACGGGCCACAGCCATGTGACAGGGAGTGGCAGATGCCCCAGGCAGGGCTCTGACACCTTCCCTCCTGGCCTTCCTCCATCCTCTGCTCCCTTCCGTTTCCATTGGGTGGGACCTTTACAAATTGCCAAAAACAACTGGCCTTCCTCTCCTTTTAAAAGAATATTTAATAAAGGCAAACAGATGTAAAGTTAGAACCTGGAGGGAGCAATTCTTCCACGGACAAAAAGGAGCAAATCTTTCCCCCATGGGCATCCAAAGCATGAGCACCTGCCGTTCAGAGGAGCAAATCCCCCAGCAAAGGCAGCTACGCTTTGAGTGATTCGAGTCACCAGGGCCTGTTTGCCAGGCTAGCACAAGGGCTGTTTTCCAGGTGCTGTTGCCTTGCTTTATGGTGTGATTATGGCTGCACAAACAGTTCCACTGGCTCAGCTGCTCCCCTGCCTCCCTCCCCTCCTTCGTTTTGAATGCGACTTTTCTCCAGCAAGCTTCTTGCAGGCATCCGAGCCAGATGACAACCCCGGGTGATGCTTGCAGCTGCCATTCAAATGGCAGCATTGGTGGGTTGGTCACTATAATGACAAGACAGGCTTTGGTCAGCTGGTAGGTTGAGCTTAGCAAAACACCTCTCAGATGGGGACAAGGAGGTGAAGGCTCAGTCCCTGGTTTACAACCACTTGTTTTGCATCAGGGGAGTGTTTGATACCTGGCCATGCTGCACTTTGTTAGAATAGGGGTAACAGGATTTCCTAGCTTGGCACGTGTTCTGAGGAGATAAATTCAGCAATATTTGGAGGGTATCACAAGACTACAGCTTTACTCCAGTGACTCTGCGGGCCACAGCACTTCTCCCCCATACAAGTGAACTGCAGCTACCTCTCATGAACATCCAGAGCAGGAAGAACACCTGAGGGGCAGCTGAGAGAGACAGAAAAGGACAAACAGCCCAGGGAAGGTGAATGGGGATTGCTCATTCTCACTCCCAGTTGAGAAGCAGGGACATGAAGTAAAGTCAGTAAGTTGAAGCAGATGGTAAGAAGAAATTTTTCAAGCAATGAGTTGTGGTGCTGTGGAACTCCTTGAGAAAGGGCATCATAGCATTGACATGGACACAATGTCATGGAAGAGAAACCCACTGAGAAGTACGCACTCTGCAGAGGATATCTGTCTCGGAAGGACCAGTTAGGGCCTGGGCAACAGCTGGGGGAAGTATTATGTGCTTATCTTCTTCTTATATCCTTCCCTAGATATCAGCTGCTGTTGGACACAGGATGTAGGCAAGAAGGGCCTTTGGGTGAGCAGCACCACCATTCTCATGCAAGGCAAGTTTCAGACCCTGAGGTGCAACACAACATAGGAAGAAGTACAAGCCCGTGTGTCACCATCAACCCGGGTCTAGTAGGGCGTCATCCACTCCAGGAAGGACTGTTTGTGTTCACTGCATGGGCAGGTCTGGAAGGCAAACTGCAGGGTGCTTGTCATGCATTTACCCAGGTGTCTGCCTTTATTTCATGATGTTGCAGGTCAGTAGATCAAGGGAAGCTTAAGAACAAGTTACTCAGAGGGATCTCTGCCATGTTCAGGTGAAGTGGGGTGACTTTTGGGCAACACCTCAGTAGGATGTTGCCTGGAGTTGTAAGATGAGATAAATAAAGCTCCGTGGTCAGTACAGAATGCACATACCTTTGGGTGCATACCTGTCCCTTAAATCCCCATCTGTACCTAAAATAGCCTCAAAGGAGTGAGTATCTATTGAGCCCCTTGTTGACTTTCAGAGCCAAATAAATATCCGAGGGAGTCAGCAGGCATCCAGCAACCAGAGTCAGAGAGCATCTCTGGTACCAAAATCCCAGGACTCAAATGGAGACATTCCCACCTCTTGCAGCCTGAAGTGGCCTCCAGCTGAGCCACTCTGTCCCCTCCTGAGCACTGGGAGAGTCAGCAGGCAGCCCCTTCAGCACATGGCCGCTGTATTATTTAAGGACCCCAATGCAATTAGCAAGGCACTGGAAAGCAGCCAGCACGGACTGCAGGTGTTAGTGCCTCTCCAGGGCATGGACACCGGAACAGCTGGGCTCCACCTTCCTGGCTTGCAGCTCTCAAGGGCAGTCCCAAAAATAGGCTGCTGCAATCACCTTGGCCAGAGACCCTGCTGACACAAATCACCCTGGCAGAACGGCAGGAGGAAGAAAACATTGTGATTTGCCCAGAGATGAGCATGGAGACAACAGAAGGGTGATAATCAAGACAACTTGCCTCTCTGCAAACCCAATCCATCTGACAGGGGTAGTCCCAGACCAGCAGGATCACAAACTACACTCATCCAGCTTCTACCCTCACCACTTTGCCTTATTCCTTCATTGTCAGACCAGCTTTTTCCCCACCTCTCCCGGCCCTGATGAATCTTGTTTTGCTGCCTTGTCTCACCACCAACCAAACCTGTTTTGCCACCTAGCCCCTGGCAGAAGTACCTCATTGCCAGCAGCAGGTGCTGAATGTTGCTTTACCACTGTAATTAGCAGGTTAGGCTCCTCTTCTCGTCTCTCTGATCTCTGTTTTCATTGCTCTCTGCTGCTCACAGGAAATGTGATAGGCAGTATCTAGAGTCTCATGTCAGCAGCCGTCATTGCTAGGCTGAACACCTAGCAACAGGGCAACGATGGGATGGGAATACTGCAACCAGGGGTACATGAGATACCTCTGGGTGGGCACCCCACTGAAAGGACCCTTCAGCTCTAGCTGCTGCAGGAGTTTCTAAGAGCCTTAATGACTTTGTGGAAGAAAGGGAAGGGTATTTGGGATGTCCTTGGATGACTCAGTGGCTCTATCTGTGGTAGGCAGTTCCCAAGGACCAGACTAGTGAGGCTGGCTCAGGTGAGCTTTCCTCCTCCACAGCCACTAACACTGTCCCACAAGACTCCGCATCACTGTTTTTCTGCAGCAGGCACAGCCTGACTCATCTTTGGGAGGCATCCTCCAAAATGTCACTGCAAACAAACCTGCTTGGTTTATGTCACTACCTGCCGGGGACTCAGCACAGGGAGGAGGAAGACAGGCTGAAGGGCAGTCTTCCAGGCTACCTCTCATCCCCACTGCTCACTCAGGATGTCCCTAAATGCCTTCAGGAAGGTGGTTACCTTCCTGGAGTTGCCAAGGCTAGTCCACATGCCCCTCTTGCCTCCCTGTGCATGCCCAAAGGCTCTCCTGTGTCTTGAAGGGTTATTCTTTAGCTCTGACCAAAACCCACTTGAACTTAACATGTCTGGAGGTCTGGTGGGGATGGAGGACACCCTTTTTGGTACTTCATGTGGGGGATTTTGAAGGTCGAGACCTTCAACCAAACACCAAGGCAGGAGATAAGACATATAATTAAAAACTGCTTTGCTCTCACAAAAGCTCAGAAACATCACTTTCACTCTCCCCATTCATAAGTTCTCATAGCTACCCTTTTGGTCTGGGACTCAGTGCTCTTTAGTTCCCCAGAGTGATTGGGCAGATCGCTGTCAGAATGGGGTACTCAGAAAGTGGGCAGCCAGCTGAGGCTGGCTGAGCGGAATGCTGAGGCAGGCAGGCAATGTAGAAGCATCCTCCTGAGCTCAGCAGACTGTATCCACATGCAGATGGTGTTTGGCTCAGGTGATCAGGGACCTCTCTCCACACTGGCCTTCAGATGAGGAGTGAAGAGTGTCAGCCAGGAGGGATCTCTTCACATCTTCCCTTAGAGACACCCCTACCAGGACACCCTTTCACTGGTTCATCCCTCTCTGATGCCCGCTGCTACTCAGTAAATGCCTTCAAAACTCAGGATGCATCCGTGGGGGAAATGGCTTTGGCTTTTGTCCCAAAATAGGACAGAGAAGGTTTTTTCACAGCTAGAGTCTGTGGTAAATGCAACAAACGTTCAGTTCCTATCCAAATACCACAGAAGCCAGGACAGAGGGACCCCCCCAATCCCTCTCAGGACCAAGAACATACCTCAAGGGTATCTGTCTGCCTAGAGCCATTTGGAAGAGATGTGATGTATATACACTGTGCTTCCAAATTATGACTAGTCTAAAGGGTCATTGGACAGAACACCTTGAGGCTGGAGGCAGTAGCAATGACACTGGAGAGAGACATACTCACTCTCTGAGAAAAGGAAAGGAGAAACTGATTGGGTCCGGACGAGGATGGCACATGCTGCTAAGAGCATCTTTCCATGTGGTTGTGCAGTGCTGTGTCTCAGAGCAGACTGTGCCTTCAAGCACGGGGCACTTCCAGGGATCAATGTCCCTCAGTCCCCAGACTAAGGGATGCTGGCCACATTAGTCTGGCTGGGGCCTGAGCAAGACCAGGGAGGCAGTTCCTACATGGCTGGGGTTTTGCAGTGACACAGAAATGGTGTCTTGTTCCCCCACAGGCACTCAGCCTTCCTTTGCTGAGATTCACTGTGGGGGGACGGGGACCGGGAGGAGGAATTTGCTGGGTGTGAGGAAGTGACTTGAGCTGTGGCACAAAAACTCTCTGGGTGGGTGTCATGAGCACACGCTGGGGAGTATCCCGTGGGCCTGAGCTCAGAGCTACATATGCTGCTCCTCTGCCAGCACCAAACATGGCACCTGGCATCTGCTCATCTCAGACCCCATTGGTACATAGAGGCGGTAGGTGGAAAGTCCAAGCCCACAGCACAGCCCATAAAGGTCATGTTTTATTCTGGCTGATCTCCTTCGCTTGCCTCATCTCCTGGAGGAAAATGAAGTGATAAACAGCCAGCAGCACAGTTTTGTTAAAAACAAATCAGGGCAAACAAACAGGGGATAATTCTCTCCCTACTTGGTGCAGAAAATTCTGCTGAGCCTAGAGCGATGCTCTGAGGACAACCATCACACCAAGCCCCCAAGTCCTGCACGGCCAACAGACAATGGCCAGTTTCTTGCTGGGACAGGATGGCTGGGGTCAGGTTCTTGCTTCCTGGTCGGTGTCCCGAGGAACCTAAATGCTTTATCTTCTGCAGGATTCATCCTCCTGCATTTTCCAGACTCCCAGTGAGTGTTCCCCAGTCCCAGGCTCTGCTAAGCCTGACTACAGTCTGTGCCCAGAGCAAGGGGCTTTCCCTGGATGAAGAAATCTCAGGGACACAAAGAAGGAAACAGAGGCAAACACCTTGTCTCTTAAAGCCATTTCAGAGAGCAGAGCAGGTAGGGAAGCAGAGGGGGGTAGCCTGGCCAGAGCAGGGATGGTTGCAGCATACTGGGGCCTTGGAGAGAAGGAAAGCAGGACAGAGAGAGCATACAGAGAGATCCTGTGAGGTGAGGACATGCAGAGTGATCACATGCACACGACAGCATGCAAAGGAGGGGAAAGGACAGTGCTGGGCCAAGAGGTGGTAGAGGGGTTTGAGAGCCATTTTTTTTTTATTGGTTTAATTCTTACCTTCCTTCCCCAAGTACCAGGATCTCTGAGTCTTTTACAGGGCTTTATGATCCCAGAACCTGGCAAACTGAGGCACTGAGAAGTTAAGTGAGGCCACCAGAGAAGATGAGAAGGGATTGTGTTTCTCTTTTTTCCCCCTGAAACAAAGCAGAGCTGTCAGTTGACACTTCCCGCGCTGCCCCAGCTCCGGAGGGTTGCTGGGGCTGCTTCCAACAGACAAGAGACATCACGTAAGAGACAAGAGACGTGGGGTGAGGCGTGGGATTCCAGCAGCGTGGGGTCCCGTGCAAAGCGGTGCCTGGAGTTGGTGTCCTCCCACTGGAGCTGGGAAAGGCGTCCTCCCACCAGAGCTGGGAAAGGCAGTTCTGCTGCCTGCTGCCTCTTAGGAAGCATGAGGCTGGGAAGCTGGTGAGCCCTGGCAGCCCGGAGGCATCCTGGGAACCTGGGTTTTGAGGCTGTCTGCTAGGCAAAGGGTTAGGAAATTGGGCAGGCTGCCACCAAAAGTCTGCCCAGCTTTTGGCAGAAGTCTTCCCAAATGATACAGCTCCATGAAATGTTTCAGCTTTGACAAATGTGTGGGGTTTTGTGGTGTGGGTTTTTTTTTTTTGTTGCTGTTGTTGTGGCGGTGGTATTTTTTGTTGTTGTTGGGTTTTTTTTGGTTTTTTTTGTTTTTTTTTTATGAAAAAAACAACTCAGTTGCATTGAAAACTTGCCCGACTGGTCTGAGCGTGGTTCAGCCAGCCCGTAGGAGAGCTGGGGCAGCAGGCCCATCTCCTCGTACACAGGCTGCCTATTGTTCTCCACACAGAGCAGGAGGATGGCTTGCATTAAACCAGAGGACTGGACGGGACCGCCTGGGTCATCGAGGCTGGACCCCCACCCGCACACCAGGCTCCTACTTTGTGTCTGCTTCAGATGGTTTGGGCAGCATCTACGCCTCCAGCCTGCAGTGTGACTTCTCAAACCCTGGAATAGACCAAGACAGGCAGGAAAAGTCTAAAATCACCCGCACAACCCAGCTCAGCCATGGGCTGGCACTGCAGCACCGGTAGGATTTTGCTCTCCCGGACCAGTCCTTTCCACCTTCTTCTCTCTGGCTCAGCGCTGAGGACTGTCCCTGTGGTCCAACACCAAGGGACGCTTGAACCCTGTTTGCTGGAGACTGCATATGGTTTTCAACGGCTCTAGGCACCAAACCGTGTGGCAGGAGAGGGGCGAGGGGAGCTGGCAAGCTGGCAACATCTCGATACAAATCCCATTGCTGAGTACCATACCCAGCCTCACAGTCACCACTGCTGTCACCTTGGCGGCACCAGGCTCCTCCAGCCCCTCTTCTGTCCTCTGCTGCTTCTCAGCTGCTTGTTATTCATGGCAGGGGGCAAGATGCTCCCCACCCCCCTCCCCTCCACCTCCCATTCAATGTGTGGACGATCAGCATAGCCCCAGAAGGTTGAATTTAATGCTAGGGGGATTTGCAAGTCAAGAATTCCTGTGCCCACACAATGCGCAGCTGAGCTTTGAAAAGGCGTCAGGATTAAAATGCAACCGCAAACTTGACAAACCGGCGCAACGGCCGGCAGACAATGGGCTGCGGCTCCCTGTTATCATTCACGGCATGTGAAGGACCAGCAGCGGGCTCGGCCGGTTACAAGTCATGCGCTAGAGATGCTGCTGGCCTGGACACCAGCAGGGAGGGCTCCTTTGTGCTGCTCTCGCAGTGGGGAGCGACCCGAAAGCCAACCCAAGCCAAGAGACATCTCCGCTCGCAGTTGGGGGTAAGGATGGCAGGGACCCGCTGCCACCATGAGCAAGCTCTGACCTCCTGCCTGGTTGGGATTCATCTGTCCCAGGGGTTTCCAGATTCATTGGTCTTTGCTGGATGAAAATTAAGGAGCTTTTCTTTCATTCTGTCCTGAAACTGTAACTTGGTTTATGCAGGAGTAATAAAGCAAGGGACACAGAGAGGCTGGGGGGACTCTGGGTGAACAGGGATGCCAGGACGGGCTGGAGGGTTTCAGATGATGACGGATTAGATACAGGTCAACCGTGTAATAGTAAAGGACAATGCCACCTGGGGCTGCAATAATTAACACTCTGGAGATAAAGCCAGCAAAACAACCCACTGGATCTCCCCGTGGGCAGCAGCCAGACACCTTCCCCAGGACTCCTGAGCCAACTGAGCCTGCTGGTCTTGGGGCACACTGCTTGGGGCACTGCTCTGCCATGGCTCTGGGGGGATGTAGAGCAAGGGAAGGTCTGGCAAAAAAAGACTTGTGTCTGGGCAGAGCTGTGGGAAGGAAAGAGCTACCGAAGAGGTGATGTGACAAACATCTGGTCCTTGTGTGACTGTCATGGCTAGGATCAATTATTTTAATGAGCCCACGGACAAAGGTCAGGGAGTAGTGTGACTCAGTCAGTGTGATGTTAGTCAGGTCTCCATACTGGGTGTGGTGGAGCATGCTCACCAGTGCAACCAGACAAGCCATGGTTTTCCCATTCAGAGGCATCAGCCACCCAAACCTCCCGGTCTGGAGGACATGGGACTGAGTCTTCACGCGACCATCACTGGTGTAGAATTTGATTGGGTTTTGATTTGATTCCCAGCTGCCTTCCTTAATGCACTTTCTGCGCAGGACTGTAGACCAATTTCTCTCTCAGTACATCAGAACTTGGAAGCACCAGAGGCTGAGCTTAGCCACAAAAAGGTTTCTCTTCTCTCCTTGGGGGTCTCCAGACAAGGATGGGTGTAGGGACAATCATTCCTCTTCTCAACAGATAGGAGGATCGATGAGCAAACTCCAGCCCAGGACACTGGCCTGTGCATGGAGCTATGCCAGCCTCCTAACACCTTTCTGGGCACCAAGGGGAAGAGCTGTCCATGCAGTAGGCCAGGTCTGGAAGGACCAAAAAAGCCCTATCCACATGTGCTCTGGAAGCCAAAGTAGTCCTCAAGACCAAATAGCACCAGGCCATTTTTAGGAAGTTGTGCAGGAGGGTTTTGGGTTTTTTATTTTTCTTTACAAAGAAAAGTTTTTCCTTCACTCAGGAAAGGGCCTTTCAAAAACTATACAAAACTGACACTGTTGGAACTTCAGGGAGATTGCTGTGAAACAAGAAACTGTAAAAATATTATTGAACAAAGGATTGACATTTTTCATGTACTGAAGGGGAGTTTCGTAGCCATTTTGATACTAGTTTAAATAGATGTGCTGAAGAGCAGAATACATCTGGGTTTTGAACTAATACAGCTAATTCAAAGAGACACACAAGGTGAGTGATGGTTTTACCCAAATTTGCTCAAATCTTACACAATGCCAGACCATGATGTTTAGCAAACTGGCATTGACCTGACAGAGAAATCAGACCTGTGGTGCAAGATCTGTCTTAGCATGGCTCTCTTTGTGTCACATAGACTGATCTTTCTAACGGCCAGCCCTTGGGAAAAAAACACTAAAAAAACAAACAAACAAACGAAAACCCAATAAAGAAAAAAAGCTCATAGGCAAGTTTTCTTGCACCTACTTCCTGGGCCAGCACCAGCAGCTTGTCCCAGGTGGTGACTCTGTGCCCAGGTCTGACTGCAATTTGAAAAATTACATTAATGACCAAACATCCTTGCTGCCTGAAATTGTGCCCTGCAAAGGGTTTCTTGCCAAGCTCACAATGTCATCTCCATCCTGTGGAGGTATGGGCCTTGGGTGCTGGTGTCCACTGGTGACAGCCACAAGAGAATCAGGGTCAGTGCCGCATCATAGGAAGAAGCTGCCCTGGGCTGCCAGGGGCTGCTGAAGGCAGAGGGACAGCTTATGGGGCTGAGAGACAACCTGAAGTAATGACACTGGGATGCTGGGGATCCATTGGGTCAGGGTACAGGGACCTGGCTGGAGAGTCCCCCCAGCCCACAGCAGTCTGGGAACCCACCCAAGTTCTCTCCAGGGCTGCATTTTTAAATTTAAACAACATTAGAGAAGCAAGAACGAGAACTAAGAAAGTCTCCTGGCCCTTATAATGGTAGGCAGTGTCTTGTCCCCCAGTCACTTGGGTCCCAAGGGGCCGCTTCTGCCCAACAGCTGGCTCATCTGCTCCATTCCCCAGCCTGGCATGGCCAAAGTGGCACACACAGAGCTCTTCCTGAGGGACAGAAGCTGCAGGGCCATGTTCCTCCTGCCTGGCCCTGGCGTGCCTATGCCCTCGCTGCACTGAGGCACTGAGGGTGAGAGGTGTGCCCCACGGGGACTTTGGTTGGATGCCCTGTGGTACCCACCCTGGAGCAGAAGCCATCCTCCTGCCCTGCTTGGCCCCCAGGGAAGGTCGGTTTGTTCATCGTCAGGGAGGGGGTCAGCCTATATTAAGCCGAGCCTGCCGGGGAAGACGTGTTTGGGATACCTGCAGCGCTCTTGGGCAGATGCGTGGTAGGAGCTATATTTGGAAGGTGTCGTTTGGTTTCCTCCCCAGACACTGCAGAAAGCTGCCCACAGTGCTGGCCGAGTGGCCCAGCCTGCCTCTCCCCAGCCCAGGCTCACCAGCATCCCCTCTCAGGCCCCACACCACCTTCTGCTCGCTCTTCACCCCCCCGCTTTTCTTTCCTGCGGGCTGTGAAAAGGTGCAGTCTGCCTGTGACCGTTTCTCCTCCCTCCCTTCCCCCTTCCTGCTGGTCAAAACCGCCATCCTGGAACAGCCCGGCGGATTAGTGAAGGGATACCTTTGAAACCGATGCCAGGAAAGCTCCGTGGATCAGTTAACAGGAGAGTATAAAAAGCCGTGCCTGTCTCCCCCCCACGCTCCCCCCATCTCTCTTCCTCCATGTCACCAGCCCTGGCTGCCGGCTCGCCCCTGGCTGGGGGCCTGCGATCCCAAACGTGCTCTCCAGGCTGGTTTGCCTCATTAATTAAAGAAGACAGATTTTTAGCTTCTCTTTCCCTCCTCTCTCTCTCCCTCTTTTTTTTTTTTTTTTTCTCCTTGGGCTCCTGCTGGGGAAAGTGGAGCCAGTCTTGTGGGGGCAGGGGGAGGATGAGGAAGGGCACCAGGGATTAGAGGCACTGATGCGCTCAGCTCCCAGGGTGCAGGACACCCCAAGTCCTCATGGCACCGTCCCCCGCTCCTTGTGGGCAGCCTCCTAGGGACTTGGGAAAAAGGGGACTCAGCTCCCTGTGCCCACAGTCCTGCATTCGCAGCCCCTCTGGAGACATTCCCTCATGGCTGACAGCCATGAGCTTCCTGCCTGCCAGCAGCACCTCCTCGCTGGCTCCTGCCATGCTGGTCCTGCTGGACTGGGGCAGAGAGCCTGTGCCCTTCCTGGGCACAGAGGGGACTGTGGATGTGGCCATGCTTAGTGCCGGGCACGTGGTGCAGAACACATGGTACAAGTGTGCGTGGTGCACCCACGCGTGGAGCGGTGTGTGTGGTGCAGCCACACAAGGTGCAGTGTCTATGGTGTAGTGTGCAGGATGCAGCTGTTTGAGGTGCAGTGTGTGTGGTACAGCTCTGCAAGGTGTAGCTGTATGTCGTGCGGTGTGCATGGTACAGCTGTGAGTGGTACAGCCGTGCATGGTGTAGCTGCACTTGGTGCACTGTGTGTGGTACAGGCAGGCGTGGCGCAGTGTGTGTGGTACAGTCGCATGTGGTGCAGCTGTATGTGGTGCGGTGGATGCAGTACAGCTGCGCATGGTGCAGTGCATGCTCCTGCTCCAGGGACAGCTCACACCAGCACTGTTGCAATTTGCTCCACCTTCATTTATATTGGAGTAACACAGTCCTGAGCCTGTCCGCAACAGAGGCACAATGCTCTGTGTGAGCGCAGGCTGTGAAGTAGCCGCCCTGGCACATGGTTCAAGGGGGAGCTGGCCTGAGTGAGGACAGGAGGGCAAAGTGGGGACACCAGGAGCTCCAGGAGGGACTGGAGGGCTGTACTGGGCTGAGAGCTGGCCCCTGACTCTCCCTGGCTTCATCTGATCCTCCCTGAAGAGAAGGCCTGGCTGGTTCTTCTGGCTGAGTCATCCCCAGGTCTATCAGCCTGGCTGCAAAATTAAATTCAAAGCTCGTCTTTTTAACACGAAGATCACTTACATCCAGCTGCACGAGCCGCGGCCCCTTTAGGATTTAATAATAAAATGAATGCCCATGACCTGACTGTTTGCTCACGCCTGGATCTTCCTTGATGGATGAACAGAAATTGCTCCCTGGCTTGGGTCATCCGCAGTAAAAATCGCCAGTCGATTGCTAGGCCCTCCCTCGGCTCCTCTGTGTTCAGGGCTCGCTGGCTTCGTTTGGGACCTGGCTTGAAACAGATAATCAATAATAATCAGGCTCGACGCTGTGACGGCACCTTTGATCCGAGGATCTCGGAGCACTTTGCAGCGGATAATGAACGGAGCCCCTCTGTGAGGCAGGCAGGAGCGTCTGCATTTTATGGGGGGGAGCAGAGCCCAAGGACGGGCTGACCCCGCTGCTCGTTGGCTCCGTCCTGCTCGGCATCCTGTGTGCGGACACTGAAATGCTTTAGCACAACCCCCCTGGAGAGTCACATGAAGAGGGGATGGTGCCGAATGTCTGTGGGGCTCATCCACCAGTAGCTTGTGGGTCTAGTTCCTGTCCAAGACAGATTGAGCTGCCCTTGTTGACAGAGCTCTTTGGGGGAATACTGATGCAGGTTTGATGCTCAGCTTGGCAAGGAGCAGAGCAGCCCTGGGGTGCTATGTGGTACCCCAGGGACAACCAGTCTTGGGTCTCCTCCTGTCCCAAACCGTGGCTTGGAACAGTCTCCCTGTGATGGGCTGCAGCACCTCTGAAGCAAAAGAGAGGGTCCAGAGCCATCGCTCCTGGGGGCTTTCAAGATAGCACCGTTCCCAGGCCTGGGGAAGGATGCTGGCAGCAAGCAACAGAGCTGCTGGGTCCTGTCTCCAGCCATCCCACATGCATGGTGAGGTGTGCAGGCCTCGTGGAGAGGACCTTAGATGGGGCTGTGACCTCTGCTCGTGGGAGGTCTGTGTCCTCCATGGCTGGCCAGTGGGGGACATGAGAGCCAGATATCCTGCTGTTGGAAGGGCTGCACCTCCCACGGCCAGGCAGTGGGGGGAGAGGGCATCCAATTCTGGAGATGCCACCCCCGTGTCCCCATCCTGAACCCCTTGGCTAAGATCACACAAGATCGCATCCTACCCTTAGAGAAGCTGTGTAGACCCGTGGCCAGCCCGTGGAGGGCGGGGTGGTGGTGGGGTGGGCAGCTGTGGGGTTGCCACCCCAGTGTCCCCAGTCTGCACCCCACCAGGACAGGCTGCTCTGCTGGTGTCGCAGCGCCACCCCTTGCCTCCCGGGGAAAGTGCCCGCTGGCTCTCCAGCAATTAAAGGACTAATATATTAATTGTTTCTAATCCGTGCATCTCCAAGGTCACCTGTAAGACTGGGCAAGGGAAGCAAACCTTCTCCCCAAGCGATCCCTGTCACCTGCCCCAAGGGAAGAGGCTGCAGCCCCAGAGATTGCCCTAATGGACCCCCAGCCCCCAAAGCCCTCAGGGAGCATGGCCATGGGAAGCAACCCCACCCCCACTCCCCCCGGGAATGGAGGCGGGATGCTCGATGGGGGGATGCGAGTCCGGTGCTGGCCTCCAGCGGGCAACACCCTTTGCTGGCGAGGAACGGAAAATCAGAGTAGCCAGGCTGGCTGTCCATCCTGCCCGTGCCTTGCCTGCGCTCCCTGCCTTTGTCTCTGGCGCTCAGCCGCGCTTCCAGTCTTCAAAGTGTTAAAACTTTTCAGTGTGTGCTGCAGATCCCTTGCCTGCAGCCTCCTGCCCTGAGTCAAATTAATCATGTACTGGGAAACACAGCAGGCATGTACTAGCCCTGGGCATGGTGTATCACGTACTTTCTGGAATCTGTCACATGGGGAGCTTTCTGTTTTAGGCTCAATTGATCCTTTCTCGGTTTGATACTGTGTTTAATTGTGAGATGGGGCTGTGTGTTTTTGCTTCAGCCGAACTTAAAGGGCCGCTCTTCCCAGCCTTGTTTTCAGATGTCCGCAAGAACAGACTGCCGCTGTCTCCTCACCCAAACAAAAAGCCTTTCTCTCCCCACACACAATATCCCCTCTGTATTGTCCACAACAAAGAGCAGGGCTAAATTAATTTTAGGTCCGGCTCTTTTAATGTAGGACCGGGGAGGGGAGGTGCTTTTATTGCTGCAGCTGACGGTTCAAACAAGATAGGCGAGAGGTGGACTGGGCCACTGGGCACTCCCTGGGCGGTGGGGATGAGGAGGGGGGAAGAGTCTGGTCGCCAGGACTCCCTGCCCGAGCCCCCTCAGCTGCAGTGCCTGGCATGAGGTGAGACGAGCTGGAGCAGAGCCCAGCCCTGATCTTCACTGCGGCATCACCCCAGGTGGGTTGGAGAGTGCCTGGGCTTTCCCTCCACCCCAGCTTTCCACCTGCCCTTCCCCAGGAAGAGCGGTCTGAAGAGGCTGGGTGGGACAGAAAGTGCCCACACCCCCTGGGGGCTGGCATATCCCTCCAGATGGCCAGATAGCCATGGGTGGGTGTTTCTTCGTTCTGTCTCTGCACAAAAGGTTTCAAGAGCCAAGCAAAGACCAGAGCACCCCTTCAAAACTGGATAAAAAGAGAAAATAAACTTTTTTTTTTTTTTCTGTGTGCTTTTCTTGCTGAAAAAAAGACTTATCTGGAGCAGTCAGTGCAGGCTGCTCTGTGCAGCAGTGTGACATAGAGCCTGTGGGGCATGGGAGAGGGTCTCCACAGAGTCTTCTCACCTCCTTGATGGGAACAGTCCTCTGGTGTGATGTGTCACCCGTGTGCACCAGTGGCTTGCATGGCTCAGCCAGCACTGCAGGATTCCATGGGGATGTGAAGAGAAGAGGGAAGAGACCACCAGGTCCCAGTGGCATCTTCAGGATGTGGGATGTGCAGAAAGAGGAAAGGAGCCCTGGGAAATAGTCAGAGCTGAGTCCAGGAGAGCAGGGGAGGGCAGGGTTTGGGGAAGGGAGGTGTTTGGTCTGGGATGTGGGAAGGAAAGGGGATGCTGAGGGGAAAAGATAAGTGGAATAAGAGACCCCAGTTGGGAGATTCAGGCACTGGGAAGAGCTACGACAGCACAGGGGAGTTGGGAGGGTAGGTGGGAGAGGGCAGGGAGGCAGGTTGGTGTGAGCTTGTTCAGTTTTCCACAAATTTAGGCGGTGGTGTAGAACTGAAAAGGGAGGGAGAGGTTTTGTGGACAGCTCAGCCCTAAGTCCTCCTTGTCTGCAACTTCTTCCCCTTCCCAAGTGGGTGGGCAGGGCAGGTCCCACCACCTGGCATGTGGGAAGGGTCCTGGCCAGCCCCCTCCCTGTGGCAAGACAGAGGCTGGGTGTCTGGTTGCAGTCCCCAGTTTCTCAGTAGATGGGCAGGAACTTGCTCCTGGTTTATAAATATTCAGTGCCAGCAAAACCCATTAATGTTGCATTAGGGCTGTGAATCGGAAAGCCCCAAAGCCAGGCAGCTCAGCGCTGCAGCTGCAGCGCAATCCGGGTCCCACCGAACATGCGCAGCGGCCCGTCCTGCTCCAGTGAAGACTCCTCTGGCTGCCAGGACACCACATGGCTGCAGCAATGTGCTGTTGAAGAGCATTGCTTCAACCACCTCGCTCCAGCACCCCTGGCCCCAGGTAGCATGGACTGATAAAAGCAAAAGGAAAGGAGGGCATGGGACTTCCAGTCCCCAAATCTCCCACTCCCGTGAAATTCAAGGGTTGGAAGCTGGGGGCTGGGTGGTTTTTTTGAGTGGGATATGCCAGGAGCCAGGCACGACGCCCTGGAGCTGAACTTCTCCAGATTTGGCCAACTTTCTTGGAAAACAATGGGAAGCCCCTTGACTGCGGAGTCAAGCTGATTTGGTCTCCTGGGCTGCTCTCTCCATCCAGCAGCTTGCACTGAATTGTATCTCCAGGAATAGGCAGCAATGAGCATATTAAAACAGAAGCTGGAGAAAGGAGCTGCATCTGTGCAAAGCAGCAATCCAAGTGTTACTATCGGGACCAAATTTTCTCACTTCCAGGAGAGCAGCTCTGAATGTGACAGCCTGCAGACTTGGGCATCAGTTTCAGCCAGCTTCCTCATCTCACTGTATTCTGTAGATCCACCTAGCAGCCGTGTCCCCTCCACTCCAGCAGCATGTTATTGAGCTTGAGGTGATGGAAGAAGCAGGAGCTGGGTGGGAAAGGAAATAGAGGGCATAATGCTTTGGGGAGACAGTGAGGAGCTGTCAAGGTGGAGGAGCTGGTGAGGCTGGGACATAGTCAGGGAATCACTTGTGGGCTCTGGAATGGAGGGCATGGTGGACCACTGGAGGTTCAGCTCTTGGGAATTAAAGGTTCCTACTATGCCCCTAATATGTCCCCTACAATGCCTAAACAGAAGTCCTTCTTGATAGCTTTTGCTGCTGTTGGTGTGTGCAGGGTTGGCTTCCAAAACCTCCTGTATGAACTGTCAGGGGTGGTTTGGTCTGAGAGCTGATGGCTTCTACTGGGACTGCTCTGGAAACAGCTTGGGCTCAGGTGAGCCAGCTGCTAAAGCCACTGCTCCATCCTGGACACTGTGGTCAAACCCTCCTCCCTTTATTCTTACTGCTGCTGTGCCTTTTGTCCCACAAACTGTCCCTGATCCTTCCTCCAGAGTTGCAGGAGAGTCATCAGGGAGCACACCCCTGCCTGGCATGCAGAGAGCCGGAGGTCGGGATATATATGCAAAGGATGTCAAGGTCTGGAAAAGAGGAGGGGAGGGACAAGTCCCTCTGGGCTGGAGAAAGGTTCAGTGACTCTTAAGGATGCCTGCAGCCTCCTTTCCCGGAGGGCTGGGCAGTGCATGAAGCTGTCTTTGAGCTCCTAGAGGAGAAAAGTACTGAGAGAAGAAACTGACAAAGTTAATTTCTGAAGTTCACCTGAAATAGTAAAAAAAAAAAAGTGGATGAGAAAAGGAAGGGGAGGTGTATTTCATCAGAGATAAAAAATCCATTTTATATCAACAAATGTTAGAGACAATGAAAAGTTTCCTGTCCTGCATAGTTTAGATAGGGGATCACGACCAGCTAGGGAAAGGTCATTTAAAAAGGCAGCAAAGAGAGGAGGCTTTGCTTGTGGAAGAATAAATGCTGGGAGGATTGAGTTTCCCCACATTTAGGAACAGGGAAAAACTGAGGATCCTGGGAAGGGAGGACCTGTGGCTGGGCAGTGGGAGCCACTGGCTCTTGGTGCTGTACAGTGGTACATGGCGAAACAACTCAAAGTGGATGTCACTGAACTGCCAATCTTTAGGAAAAAAAGTTGAGAACAGAAGAAGAACAAGAAACTTTCAAGATAAATGAAAGTCCAAAGCTCTTGTTATCCCATCTGAGCAGGGGAAGTATGTTGCAGTAAGTCACACTGGAATCTGGCTGGGTGACTGCTGCCCCGGTCAGAAAAAATAGTGTTTAAATTATCTCAAGGTCCACATCCCCTGCAGAGAGCAGGGACATTTTCAACTAGAGCAGGTTGCTCAGACCCCCATCCAACTTCACCTGGACTGGTTCCAGGGATGGGGCATTGACCACCTCTCTGGGCAACCTGGGCCAGGGTCTCACCACCCTCAGTGTGAAAAGTTTCTTCCTTCTCTCCAGTCTAAATCTCCCTTTTTTAGTTTAAAACCATCACTCCTTGTCCTGTTCCAACAGGCCCTGATAAAATGTCTGTCCCCATCTTTCTGACAGGCCCCTTAAAGCACTGAAAGGCCCCCAAAGGTCTTCACAGAGACTTCTCTCCTCCAGGCTGAACACCCCCAGCTCTCCCAGCAGAGGGGTTCCAGCCCTCCCAGCATTCCTGGGGCTCCTCTGGCCCTGCTCCAACAGGTCCCTGTCTCTGCTGTGCTGAGGACTCCAGAGCCGGCCCCATCACTG
>JAAGNO010003464.1:0-11906 GCA_033439905.1 Ceryle rudis | reverse complement strand
GGAAGTTCCACCTCAACAGGAGGAAACACTTCTTCCCTGTGAGAGTGACAGAGCCTGGCCCAGGCTGCCCAGAGAGGCTGTGGAGTCTCCTTCTCTGGAGCCCCACCTGGCTCTGTTCCTGTGTGGGCTGCCCTGGGTGACCCTGCTCTGGCAGGAGGGTTGGACTCGATGATCTCCAGAGGTCCCTTCCAACCCCTACCGTTCTGTGATTCTATGAAGTGGGCAGGGAAAGCTTAACATTGATTTTTTTTGTTAAAAAGACTTTGTTTCCTGGAAATTTCAAAGATCATGGAAAATTTGGAACTCCTTGGGATTGTTCATGTTTTCAAAGTTGAGCGTATATACCATGCATGTAAAATCAGGGCCTTTACAGTATTAGAAAAAGACTGTGATTTTGCCCTTTGAACTTCTGTACTGGCAATCAAATTGGGTGATTAAAGAATTAAAGAGCACACTAACTGTTCTAACTCTGCTTTTGTTATTATGAACTGGAATTACACTTTTCTCACTTAAATTCTAATGTGATCAAAGGGTAAATTAAGTAGATTTGTAAAGGTAATCCTTTACATTCCAGTAAAACATTTAGCAATTAACCTAATCCATGAAAAGTGTAACTTAACCTTATTTTGCTGCTCTGCTGTAACAAAGAGAAAGAACGTTTATAACATCTCTGCAGGATTCTCATCGCACTCTGTGCAGTTTCTTTATATTTTAAAGGCTTGTAAAGGTAATTGATACAGCCCTCTGAAGTTTTAATGCATTTAAGAAATGTAATAGCCCCAAAAGTAGTTCACTATAGTTAATAAATAGCATTCAATATTTACCTTTTTTTTCACGTGGGTGTTGTTAGCAAGGAGATGGTGCATTCCTCTTTTGCAAAATACTTTTAAATTCATCGGGACAGTGCAGGTTTTGATTTTTAAAATATTCAGTTCTCTCTCAGAAACCACTGTAAATTTGAACTGTTCCCATCCCGAGACGGTTTGAGTTTTAAATTTGTGACACATGCCAAGAACACAGAATATTAACTGAAGCATTCAGTCATCTGAAAAATCCACTGGAATGTCTAAATCTGAGCACTCGGAACAAGAACATCTATTCATCAGAGAGCAGTGAGTTACTTAGGGACAAACTGTTGAAGACTTTGTACCTTGCTCTGACTTGGTATTCACATAATCAAGTTCTGAACCGAGATAAACAAATATATCCTTACACTGTCAAATTTCTTTCTCAAGTTTCTTTTTCACACTTTCATTTTATCCTATAGAGTCCAGTAATATATCCACATGGGATTGAAGGTATCCTGCAGCAGTCTTAACAGCACCTGAGTTGCTGATCTGATCAATTAAATGGATTAACAGCTTTCTCAGCTGGCGTGTTAACAGTGTAGCTTTGTGAAACCCAGTTGACTTCCAACAGCTGAGGAACTACCCCAAAATAGTGAATGTCACCTCTGCAAACTCATCTCCCATTGGTTTCGTCATAATAAATGACAACAATAATATTTTATGCCAGGGTAATAGTAATAGGATTCAAGCTGGGCAATAAACAAACTCAGAAGAATAAAAGGAAACTAGGTTCTTGCCACAGAGCCCACAGGGATTTCTATACTACTATATGTTAAAATGACTTTTGATTTCATTTCCATTTTCCAACATTAATGTTTTTCTAGAATATCAGTAAATATTTACCTAAAAGATGGCATAACGTCCATGGATTAAACATAAATAAATAGGCTCAGGATGTATCAGTTGAAAAGCTGACAATATTTACAGTCCCTAGAGCTTATGCCATTGAGGTGGCCTTAGTTAAGTATCCCAAGACCATCTCTCTAAGCACACAGAAACTGCTTCAATTTTGATTCTTCTCTATTCTCCAAAGGATAAAAAATGTGTCTTGGCCTCAAAGCCGTTTGCAGTTCCCTCAGTGTAACAGTGTTGGCATAAGTCTGGTGCTAGGAATTACGTGATGGCCTCCACTTCTCACAGCAGCACCTGAGCCCCTCTGGCATAGCCAGGGCAGGTGATGTGCAGGCACATTTAACTGGTGTGGCTGTGGAGGTCACTGTAACCCCTGAGAGATGCATTCCTCAGTAGCTACCATGTGCTCTGCCTTGTGAACACGTCTAGAGATAAGAAGAAATGCAGCTGGTGTTTTGCTAAGAGCCGATATATTTGATAAATTTGATTTGCTTTGAGATCCTTTCTTTATATATACATGAATTAACGTTAGCTTGAATCTGGCCTTTCTTTAACCATTTCCAGCTGCCCTTGCTGGTGGCAGCTTGAAGCACAGCTCAGGTTCAGCAGTTGTAGCATGCAGTGACCTCCACAGATCTTGCTGTGAAATCTCACAGCAGGAGTACTTCTTATTGCTATATTGAGTGGTCTACAACTTAATACCTCCTTGACTAGATTAGTTTCACAGTATTTGTCAGCATGACCATGTCAGATTAGATTATTTCTCTTTTGGCACGGACTTAGTAGTAGTGTGACCATACTGGTGTAAGAGGGCTTCTGCTGGAACAGCTTATTGTGCTGGAATAATCAATGCAAGCAGCACTGGCTAAAGAATGTTTTCCTTTAATTCAGTTACCTACATGCTGTAGGTGTGGCTTATGCCTTTAATTCCTTTTTCTTCCTCCCTTTTGCTGGTATTAAGACACTGCCACCCATTCTTTTCCTTGTCTTTGTTCCTGCTATTGTTTATGTTACAGCAGCTCCTAGAGGCTTTGGGTATTATAGAGATGGAAGAAGAGAATCTAACAGAGCCACAGCTATCACTGCATATTAATAAATAGTCATAATCATTCCATCTGAATGTGAATAGTTGCTCAAAGAAAGGATAATTCAGATGGGGTTATTGTTTTGGGGAGGATCCATGTCCAAGCCTAAGGCAAGCCTAAAACTTAAGATTTAAGAGCATGCATTGTAGGCACTATACGAGAGGGAAAAGTAGCTGTTCCTTCTCTTCCCTCTAGTCCATCATCCTACACACTAAAATGATGTCACTTACGAGGAGGAAATAAGGGCATAACTTCTTGAATATGAAGAAAGCCCGCAAGAGCACTGCATCAGCCAGAACATGTTATGTTCAGTGTTTAAAATTGACACTGCTAATACACGGAGCTAATAAATGCCTAGCGGATACTCATGGAGTAAAGCAGATCACTAGGTTTTTACAACTACCCCTAACATTATTTACAGTGCTCTTATGATCATTCCTCCCTTGTAGTACTTGTGTATAATGCTGCCACAATATATAGCACGTTGCGTATTAATACTTTGGATGACTTCTAATGTTCCCTTCATATCAAAAGTAATTGGATAAACGAGTAATCAGACAAGCCAGCGATTCTAACAGGAATATTCCCATGTTAAGGGGTACAGAACTTTAACTAAAGGAACCAATAATCTACAGGTTTACCAAAACAGGTATCACATGTTGTTGCATTTTGTGATTTCAAATATATATAACAGTAGAAGTGGGGATGATCATCTGTAATTGTTGCATTTTGTATCCCTTTCTTCTAGGGGCCTCAGGGACCTCAGGGCCAACCAGGGCCACGTGTAAGTGCATTAAATAAATAAATAAAAGCCTGTATTTTTCCCTTGTAATTGCATTACATAAACATGTGAAGCAACTAATACCTAGTTTCTCCCGTTTTCCAGGGACCACCTGGACCACCAGGACCAAGAGTAAGTTCTGTAACAACCCTACCCTACAATACATTCTTTTTTTCAAAGTGAAAATAGCAAATCCTTTTCAAATGCATTGCTTGCTCCATCATTGCACATAAAATGCACATACAATTTCCATCACTAAAATAATCCATCCAATTGAGCATTCCACCATACACTGTTGGTTCTGTTCTGCCACCGTGTTGAGACCTCAGTAGGCAACACTGATGGACATGCTCATACTTCTGACATGGGTTAACTCCATCCCAGTCTAAAGGGTTTTTCTCCTGTTCCGTATTTAAACACTCTGAAAAAGAGCAACAGAACATTTTGTGCTAGTTCCAGCCCAGATGTTCTCCCTGTAGGTGTATATGTGTGTATATATATAGATAGATGTGTATATATAGATAGGTAAATATGTATACACACACAGAGAGATTCAGTTAGTTGAGGGATTGTACCAGTTAGGACACTTCAGGAATGAATCCATCCTAAAAATGTAATGATATATGTAATGTGTGAACAGATTACCAGAACAAGATGCTTCTGTGTGTGCCTTAATTCTTTAAAAATAAACAAATGTGTTGTCTGCGTCTTGGTACCTGCATCACGCAAGGTGCAGAGAATGAAGATAAGCAAGAAATGGGCTTTCTCCTTCAGAGGTGAAGCTGTCGGTCTCGGTATTTGGTCACGTATCGTGAAGACTACTTTGATCTGTCAGCTGCTGATGGCTGATTGATATTCTTTGTGTACTGCTTCTCTGTAAAGGAGTAACAGCTTTTCACACTTAACCTGCGTTGGTTTTCTTCAGTACATAAATTAAATGGCCGGGAAGAATAACTTGGGACGTTAGCCTGCAACAACTGTTATAGCTGTGTTCTTCCAGGTTCCGGGAGCGTGAGCGTTAAACTGGGTTTGGGGGTACTAATAAAAAATTAATATGCTTTTTCTGTGTGCATGCTTCTTTGGAAATGGAAGGCGGGATCCTGTTTTAAAAGTAAGTGTTTACAATGAATTCTTTTCTAAAGTGACAGAATAATGAAGCTATCGTGTATGTTGCTACAGTGCTCAAAGAATTTACCACCTGCATTTTAGATTATTCTTGTTCATTTTCTTATATTATGAATTTTTTTTAATTATTTTATTTTCCAGAAACAAGTGGACATCAATGCTGCCGTTCGAGCTTTGATTGAGTCAAATGCTGCACTGCAGATGGAGGTAATATATGTCAGTGTATTTACTCACAGAATCACTGAATGTTAGGGTTGGAAGGGATCCCTGAAGATAATCGAGTCCAACCCCCCTGCCAGAGCAGGACAAAACTAGAGCAGATCACTCCGAGATGCATCCAGACAGGTCTTGAAAGTCTCCAGAGAAGGAGACTCCACAACCTCTCCGGGGGGTCTGTTCCAATGCCCTACAAGTCTTAACAGTCAAGAAGTTCTTCCTCATCTTGAGGTGGAATTTCCTGTACTCGAGCTTGAATCCATAGCCCCTCGTCCTACCACAAGGCCCGAGTGAGAAGAGGTTGTCCCTGCCTTCTTGATGCCCAGCCCTCATGTATTTACAGACATTAATTAGATCCCACATTGTCATAACCAAGTTATGTAATTATAAATCACTATTTTTTAAGGACAGAGCTGGGCTTCTTTACAAAGCCTTGACTTAAAAATGAATCATGGCTAGCAAGTAATGACTACAGAATATAATTAAATGTGTTAGGATTTATAGACTACAACTGAAATGAAGTTAGAAAGTATAGAAGTTATAGAAAGTATAGAAGTTACAGAAAATAACCTATGTGGTATAGAAAAAGAACATAATTTTTACCTTTTTGTCATGATTGGCAGTAATGGAAATTTACAGGCTGTATCTGTTCAGACACAGATAATGGAAGGGGTATTTAGGTCTTGATTCAAAAAAAGAAAATCCCTTACGTGGGTGAAGTCAAATATATCTGCCTATATTTTCTAGGTAAGGGTAGGTTTCACTGTTCAAAATCCAAAACTACTTTAGAAATGCACTATTTATTTTTTTCTTTCTGTAGCTACATTTTTATGTCATAATGATGGATCTTCATGATCTTAACGTGTCTGTAACTCCACTGCTCTGATAAATTTGAATAAAATGTACTCATTTGTTTATTGGAATATTTTATTCTTACCCTGTTTTACCTGGGTGATTGCATGCATTATGAATACATTGCTTCTCTCTGGCTATTCAGTGGCCATTTGACTTTTACTGCATATACTGTTGTTATGATACTTCTTTGTGGTAACACGTTTGCCTAATGGCCCTTGGCAGAAATACCAGAATACTGAAGTAACTTTACTAGATCACAGTACAGAGATATTCAAAACGCTGCACTACCTTAGCAATTTACTGCACAGCATCAAGAACCCTCTTGGAACGCGGGATAACCCAGCACGTATCTGCAGGGATTTGCTTAATTGTGAGCGCAAAGTGTCAGATGGTAAGAGTCCATTTTTATTAAAGCTTGAACACAACCAGGCTTTGAAATGTGTTGCTTCCAAATGTTACTTTCTACAGCAAAATTCTAATGTGTAGGGATCTTTGTTTTATTATTATATACTGTTGCAGTGTGACTGCTATAGCTATCTTTATCTTTAAGATAGAATTTCTGGGTTTTAAAGATGAAAGTATGTAGCTATCTAATGTTCTATAGCTCTTAGAGACAGATTATATACATATAAGTAAACAAATGCATTGAATTTTGTGATTAAAAGCTTCCCAAGCATTTATAGCTCATCTTGTCATCAGTTTTGTGTGAATTAGGTTCTAGATTCTTAATGAGACAATTGTATACAATCCATTACCACTGTTAGATACACCGATAGTTGTCGTATCCCAGAAGATCCTGAATTAATATTTCAAATCAAAAATAATTATTGAAACGTGATGTCAATACTGTGATATAATTGAGTTTCTGAGTGGTTAATAGAATAAAAATTACCTGTAAATATCCCTATTATCAAGTATTAGCATTGTCAAGCTAAGGAGGAAATGGGAAATGAAGTTAGAGACCGCTGTTCTATTGCACATACGAGGATGGATGTATTCTCTAAGACTCTGCTAGAGATGAGCCTAGCCCCTAATAGAACTCTGCTCTCCTAAATAAATCTCGGTCCTTTAGTGCCACAGAGATCCCTGACACAGTCCTCCACTTCTCACAGGCCCACAGAAATTGTGGAGCACGGGCTCACCCGTATTTAACCATAAATTCAGGGAAACTAAATCCTGATATAATTCGCTTGTGTCCTATTTCTTTTATTGGACTAAATCCCACGTTTTCACAATGGTAAATACTCCCTGTTACCATTGCTAGGATATGTCACATAGAAGTGTCTGATGGGAGAAAGATAGTGGAGAGAGAAAGGCTAATTTTGCTCTGAATCTGTGCATAGATTTGTAATAGCGAAACCACTTTCACATTCCCTTTCTTTCATTTCCTAGTGAAGCAAATGTGATAATATATCTAATACTTGCCGAAAAGTATTAATATTTTAGCAGATCTTTTAGTAACGGTTACATTTTGGATTTATTTTCCATCTGGGCTTATATACTAATAGGAAAATACTGGATTGACCCAAATATTGGATGTCCTTCTGATGCCATTGAAGTTTTCTGCAACTTCACTGCAGGTGGTCAGACGTGTTTAACGCCGCTGTCCGTGACCAAGGTATGGATTGCTTCCAGAGAGACTGTCTCTCTACTGGGAACTCTGAGCAAATGAATGCTTCTTTACTTAACTCATGAGAAGATGATAGATCCGGGGGGGAGGGTGTTATGTGCATCGTTGTGGAAGGACATGTTACACATCCTGCTACAGAATTTACAGTTTTTCTGCAGACAATATATGATGGCGTAACTCTTATTCCATTCATTTACTCACCTTCCATGCTGATAGAATTATTTTAGTTTGCTTTATGCATAAAAATAAGCCTGAAATGCTTCTAAGCTACAGTAGTTACTCATCAAACAGGGCAGTCAAGCGTAGAGATGCTGAGGTCATTGCAATGGGGAGGAAGAAAACGATGACTGCTTTTTGACACTTAGGTACTTTTAAATGCCGTTAGGCAGAGACTGGCTTCCTGTGTATCATTAGTCCATGTTCCTCATTATATGTTGTCCTTAAACCCTTGGGAATAGAAATTTTATATTTGTGGAGTTTTGCATATACGCTGTAGTCATTGAAAAGCAACAGAAATACCATACAGTTCCCGTACGTATTCCTACATTTGGATGATCCCTGAATATCATCTTGTCTTGGAGAAATTCTTGTTGAGTAACTATATTTTCTGTCTAAAATCAAAGCATGCTTCTGAATTTTGGGATTCTTCATGAGATGTAAAAGTTGCCAGAACCTGTGGCCTAAGACGACTAAACAGCAGGATGATGTGGCTGCGATGAAAACACTGCCGCTGCGATCTTTGTTCGAATCACAAAATCATTTGTTTCAGTTTCCTTATTTCAATACAGTGTTTTCTGCCCAGCTGCATTTCAACAACGTGGGAAGCATTAGTAAATGTTTATATTTAAGCTTTGAAAATGTCCTGTGAAAGCTTCTGTTTATAGTAATCACTGTAATAAAACCCAGCAGCTCTCCTGAAAAACGCTAACCGTGCTCTTTGGCGTCGATCCCAATGTATAAACACGTGTACGTGCTCCCATGCCTGAACACCACACGTGTATGTGCACATCACCCTGCGTTGCTGTGCCCATTCAGCATAGTCCAGCTCTCAGTCTAACTGTACCTTTCTCTTGGAATTTAGCTGGAATTCGGCATTGGAAAAGTGCAGATGAACTTCCTTCATTTGCTGAGCTCGGAAGCGACCCACAGCATCACAGTCCATTGCCTGAACACACCCATGTGGGGATTAAATAAAGCAGGTGGCCAGAAAACATCTGTTAGCTTCAAAGGATGGAATGGTCAAATATTTAAAGCGAATACGCTGCTTGAACCGAAGGTGCTTATGGATGAATGCATGGTAAATACTTTTTAGCACTAGCATAACTGAAACCGTAATGGAGTTACTAGTTAGACAATATTAACTTTCTGCAAATAAATAGCAAAAATTTAGATTTGCATCCCTTTAATCTTCTTAAACGTTCTGCGTATGGCTCTTAGTTGCCAACTTTTTGATACTGAATTCAACAGCTATTGCAGGGTGTCTGTATTTGCCGTTCGCATTGTGTCCGGTATTTCAAGACTCAGACACTGGAGAAGAGAGCAGAACAGAAATAAGGGGGCCCTCCAGGAAACTTTAGGGCTTGTTACTCTCAAAATGAAAATTCAGGCTTGGGTTAAGAGTTCCGTTGAGGTTATCAAACACAAAATCTACCCTGTATCATGCAGATAAGGTATGGCCATTGAAGCCCCTTCTCCCCACCTCCCAGTCTGTTTGGGACTGGTTTAATCCCTGAGAAAAATTAAGGCATACAGGGATGGCTACTGAGAAGTGCCGTTTTTCTACGAGATTCTGTGAGGTCTTCACTCTCTGTATTTATTGTACAGATCTGCTGTAGAATCTCAACACATTTCCCCTTCCACAGGGATCTCACTTTTCAGTGGTGTCCACTGCACTCGATGGTTTTTATGAATGGAGTGACATCAAGACACTCCCAGCTTCGGACAATATTATGATCTGACTTTACAATTTTTAGGAGGTATTAATTTTTGCTGGCATTTTTAAAGGATTAGAATAAACAATTACAAAGTTGATGGCAAAAATGCCGTTCTCATTCTCCGTGAATGATTCCTCAAGGGCCTAGAGAGTCATTCAAGTGGCTGTAGAGTTGATAACCTGAGACCTACTGTTCAGATCTGGAGGTGAATTTAGCAAGAGATCAAAGAGTCTATATGAGCCCAAGACTGTCTGCAAAGAGACAGGCACTCTGCTCTGAGCTGTGTTGTGCTGTGGCTGCAGCTGCTCCAGCTGCATTCCCAGCTGGGCTTTTTTCCAGTTCGAGTTTTGCCAGGAGTGCCCGTGGTATTGCACGGGAAGAAACGGCGCTTGCTCAATTACACCGTTTCTTTAGGAGAGAAGAAATGCTTCTGTATACTTCTTCCCTCTCAAAAGTACAATTTCTGTATGCGTTTTGAAACCCATCTTTGGTATGAATCTAATCTTCCGCTTCTGTGTGTTACAGATTGCAGATGGCAGCTGGCATAAGACACAGTTCTTTTTTCACACTCAGGACACAAATCAGCTTCCAATTGTTCAAGTTGACTCACTTCCTCATCTCAAACCAGGGCAGCAGCACTTCATAGAAAGTGGTTCGGTGTGCTTCCTTTAAGGTCTCCGTCTTGGTTTTTTTGGCATCAACGTGGAATCGCTGTATAGCTTGAATGCAAAAGTAACACTGTTACAGGCAGATTTACTAGGAAACTGAAGAATCATATTCAAAAGTGTTGGTTAAAGAAGAAAAAAGACTTCCTCCTAAGGAGAAACGCCATTGAAAAAGATAGAAAGGCCTACAACGATTTTCAAAAAGTACTTAAAAATAAATTGTTGGTGCTTTCTTGAATGATTTCCTGGAACTGAGTAGCTGAACATGGAAATTTTCAGGACCTCTAGTGCTCTTAGCAACAATCTCTCTAACTGCAGAAAAATCATCCCAAGGAAAGCCGGAGGCATACGATGCTAAGGAGCAATACTGGTTAATGCTCCTAAATGTGCAATAGCTTATATAGAAAAAGTGAATTATGCCACAGTACAACACATCTTCCTTTCTTAAACGTTGTTTTCTTACAGTCCTTTGTGGACACACACATCTTAACAGATGGCCCGCTACCTCTTTTGTGTTTCCTGTCCACGTTGCCTTGGTGCTCGCCCTTCGTAACACAAGGTGCTGTGGCTTTGGCAGAGATGAAGTCCCTTTCTCTTTCAGACTGTATGTGCTGGTTACATCAGGATATGTTTCTGTTGTAAAGGTACTTGTTTTAAATCGTGGCTCACGTACTTCCACTACGATGAAAACATTTATTTATGTGGATTTCTCGTTTAAAATATTTTTGTATACTGTTGCGGAAACGGTATACGAGACGGCACGTTGTATATGATGCATATAGTCAGAGCAGTTACCTTTATAGCCATTGGAAAAAATGTTGTAGTAGAGCTACCACCCGTAGTTTTGAGGTTTAGATTCTGTATTTCAGTTAACGTTTCTAATGCCAAAGGCATCCTAAGATGATAGATTGTGTATATATTTTGTAACTTGGGAGAAATATCTACTACAGCTTGTCTTCTGAAGGGCTGCTGTTAAGTTATAATCAGTATTTCCTCAACCTAGAAATTCAATTTTTTGCGAAGTTATTAGATCATTTGTTTGGGTTTGTTTTTTTCATTGTTGTTGTGTTTTTTTAAATTAAGCCTAAAATTTTCAACTTTTTTTTATTATTATTAAAAAAATAACAATTTTACCATTAGGAAACGCACTCTTTACAATGATACGCCTCTATCTATTACCAATCCAAAGTTGTGCTCAGTAGTACATGGGAAGGTGATTCCAGACTATACTGGGGAGCAGGGGAGCACTCAACCAACTTGTTTAACTGTCTCGATCCACAGGAAACATGCTTACCAAAGTATAATAAAATAAGCTTCTACGCTCTCTGTGGTTTACTGTTCTGTTTCATTTCAGATTGTTGATTCTTAGTAAGGACAAAAATCCTCTAGAAGGGTATTCGTTAGGTGGCAATGCTTCTTTTTGCCACGGGGAAATACACATGCTTTGTGCTATGGGGTACTGCAAGAGCGATAGCGTTCTGCTTCATTTTTATGTCTTTTTGCCCTGTTTTTTGTAAAATGCGATGTGCATTTCTGTAACTTAGGCAAAAAACCCTACATGTCCCGTGTAGACAGCACAGTGACCTTGTGCCGCGGGATGCTGTACTCTGCAATTAATTTCTTTAGGGGGCCTGAGGTGGTCGACGACTTTGTTACTCTTCACTTTAGAGCGAGCCCTGAGCTAAACTACTACGGTCTTTGTCAGAATCCTTTTATCCGTTTGTCCTCTTATTTTTCATGCTTAAAAATCCATTTAAAAAACCCCACCGTGGAACAGCCTAAGGCAGGAGGGGTAAAGCCTAAAGGCTACAAGCCCGCTCTCAGCGCCGCTGGGAACGGGCCCCCTCCCGCCTCAAGGCACCTGCCCCGTGGCGAGGGCCCGGCTCCGGTACGGGCCCCGCGGCGCCGCCGGGCG
>JAAGNO010003463.1:0-19764 GCA_033439905.1 Ceryle rudis | reverse complement strand
ACAGGTACAGCAGGTTAAAAAACACAGGGGGGGGCGAGGGGGGGGGGGGGGGGGGGGGGACAGGGAGGGAAGGAGCCAGAGAGACCAGACTTGCTTGCCATGGGACTGGGGGAGAAGGGGTAATGTATGGAGGGAACAGACAGCACACTGAGCTCCACAGGGAATGGTCTTGCCCCACAGCAGCAAGAGTGCTGGAAGACGAGAGTGGGACAGCGTGCCAGCCCTGTGCAAGCAGCAATGCAATGGGGTGGCAGCGGAATGCTGAAAAAGCAACTGCAGGCATCTCCAGGGGTCCTGGCAGGAGACAACTGCAACATGGAGAACCAGCCTGAAAAATTTTAGGGCCCATTTCCTACAGAAGCACCAGGTAAAGAGCTGGACAGAGCTGCAGGAGGGGGAAGAGAAGCTGGTGGCTTGAAGGGGTATAGTGACATTTGTGCCAGCTGTGTCACCGCCTGGTGTGTTTCAGAGGTGGAGAAGAGAAGCTGATGGAAGAAGCAGAAGGGGAGCTCTGTCCCTCACCTGACCATGCAGCTCCAGAGCCCCCATCCCCGTCTCCAGCTGGCCTGCTACTAAGTAAGCCATCAATACCAATGCTCACCAGCCTCAATGGGAACACAGAATGCTTAACTGTTTGGGAACTGGTCCATTCACTACAACACCTCGATCAGAGACACCAGAGCTGCCACCTGGGGGAAGAGGCAGAGGCCACAGAATTGCTCAGAAGTGGGATCCAGTGGTGGCTCAGGTATTAACTCATCCCCAGTCCCCAGGACCTGACCACAGCTCCCAGACAGGGATTAAAGCCAGCAAAATGAGAATTTCAAACACGCATCTGGCAAACCCATGTGCATTCCCTGCAGCGGCAAATAATCAGGTGCCGAGGAGGAGATTAACCCTGTGGGACTGAAGGAAACAAAGGCATAAGAGCTGGTCTGTTTAAGAAGCTGTGGTTGTTTCTCCCAGATGAACACAAATCTGACCAGCAGGAATGAGGGCAGTGCCTGCATGAGAAATCCTGAAGCCGCCTCTGATTTTATGCAGATCCATAACAAGCAGCACAAAGATCCCTGCAACAGCCATTATAGCAGAGGTGGTGAGCCAGGTAGACTCCTACCCAAGTGGTACCATGGGATGCATTACTTTAGAGTTTATTTTAGCTGATGGTAAGGGTCCCTGTGCACTAGCCTCTGCTCTGCCAGTTGCATGACCTAAGCACACAGCACACAGCGCCCTTGAGCACCGACTACCATGCTCTGGCAAACAGGCAACATCTCCTCTTTTGGTGTCAGTGATGCAGACTACTGATGGAGCAGTGGGGTTGTGGGGAGGTCCTTTGCAGGTCACAGAGCCTGATTATTTTGGACACACACACACACGCACACCCCAGCCAAAGCTGGAGAAGCTGCTGTACGTGCAGAGGTGGCGGAGCTGTGTCCTGGCCAGGGTTTGTTCAGGGGACCACCTGTTCAAAGCTGAGATGGGGCATCACCCAGCACAGAACAAGAGGCTGCTCCTCATCTGCAGGCAGATACAGCCAGTGCCTCTTTTGGAAGGCAGCATGTCCTGCTGTCAAGCTAACAACTGCAAGAGAATTTCATGTGCTCCCTACTCAATGGCTAGATGTGTGTCATGACAGGGCTTCAAGTGACACATCCCTAATGCTTATGCTGCTGCAGCAGGAACGCAGTTCCCAGTGAAGCAGCCTCCAGCAATACCACCTTGGGCTGTGATCTTGTCAGCTTCCATAAGCTTAATCAGGCTCTGCCCTGGCTGGCGTACAGGGGTTCCACCAGCAGGCTGTCTGTCCTGCTGCTCAGGCAGTGTCCCTGAATGCTCAACAGCAGTGCTGCGTCCTGGCAGTCAACAGGAGGATCTGCATTTTGCTCTTGACAACTTCAACCAGCACATAATAAGGGACAGGATGGGTAGCCCTTTAGGCATCAGCTCAGTGGACCAGTAATGTGACTGGGACTGTGGTGCCTGGCTCAAACCCATTAGACTTTAGCAGCATTGGAAAGCACCTTCTAGCCTTTCAGGGAGACGTCCAAAAGCAGAGTGTTCTGAGGTGGCTCCTGAGGCACAATGTCATCTAAAACATCTTATTAGTGCAAACCATCCACAGTTGTCCAGCTTGACTTAGCCTTACCAGAGCATCCTGCGTCCTGAACGTATCACAGGAAATGACAAGTACATCTTCCTGTACGAACAGTCTGTGACAGGGCTGCCTGCAGAAACTTATCCCACTGCTGCCATTGGGCAAGCTCAGCACCCATGCAGCACACTGAACTGGTGCTGTGCTTATCTACAGCAACAGTCTCTGGCTAAGACTGACGACACAATGAAAAGCCACTGCAGCACCACTCAGCTCAGCACACCTCTGGTGTTCTGGTTCCTCCTCTCCTCTTCCCTCCATACACATCAGACCCTCAGCAGGGGCCTCTTGAAAGAGATGAGATCTGAGGAGCCCAGTGTCTCTGCAGCACAGGCTGCTCTAGCCACAGACACGGGAGTTGAAACGATCTGAGAGTACTGGGCACTGGCATCTCATTCCCTACCGCTCACCAGCCCCTCTGACTCAAAGTCACTTCAAAAGGAGCTCCTCAAAGCGCCGTCAATGCTTCTGCCTTCCCAGTCACAAGGGGAGAGGAAGAAAGAGTAGGAGATTGCAGTGCAAAGGTAATCACTGCATCCCGATGGCCGTGATGGAAGACAGCACTGAAATCCACACTGCCTGCTCTGGAATGAAGAGCCTGAAACAGCATCTCGGGCACTTGAAGGATACATGGAAAGGGTGAGAGAAGAGCGCCCCCAAGATCTCTGCAGAAGGAGGCCAGCTGGAGAGGCCAAGACCCATGTCTCCAGCAGCTCTGGGGCCTCCTCCCATTGCAGGAGGAAGCAAGGGTGCTTCTACTCCAGCCACAGTCCCTCACCAGCCATCCTTATGTGCAGCTCTCCCTGCTCTAGCACCTCCAGGTTGCCACCCTCCTACACACCATGCTGCTCTTCATGACACAAAAGCTCCTGGACAAGGTCTTCCCATCTGCCATTTCCACATTCCATCCTCGCCTGGCCTTCCCACTGCTGCTCTTCCTGCCTGCCTTCCCTTTTCAGCTCTTTCCTTTTTTTCCCTCCATCTTTTGCTTGTTTTTTAACTCCCTCACCTCCAGTCTCCCTCATGCTGCTCACCTTTTGCTTTGCACACCTCCATTTGCTCCCCTTCACACTGCCCAGTCCAGCACTGGGATGACCACAACCTTCCCTTTCCCCAGTAAGGACAGGAGACTCTTTATTCCCCTCAACCACCCTGCAGCCAAAGGGCTCCATCAAAGGGCACAGCTTACCCTGCAGCCCAGAACCTCGCTTGGAGACAGGAGCGTCTCATGCAAAGGGATGCTCATCCTCCAAGACCACCCGCACCATCCACTGTGTCCTGCAGATATGCTCATACACTCATGTGGCTTCAGCTGCTGCACAGCCTGAGTGGGGCTTTTTGGATGACAGGGAGTGCTCCTAACTTTACTCCTTAGATAAGCTTTGCAGTACCACCCCACAGGTTTGGCCTAAGCAACATCCCCTGCTAGTAACACACTGGCCCACGGTATTGATGCAGAAAGCAAGAGTCTGGAAGCATCCCTGTGGCCACAGTGGATCTCCACACTGTCCCTGAGCAGCTGCCTCTCTCAGGGTGGCCCTTCTGGCCAGCATCCATTCTGGTCAGCACCCACAGCCAGGCAGCTCCAAAGCACAGTCTCTCCAAATGAAGGGTCATGCCTCTGGCAACCTCACCTCTCCACCAGCTTTCCCTTCCCTGTAGGTTACTATTGCCACACCAGTGCTCCCACAGTGCCAGATGGGCCATCCGTCGTGCACGACCATCACCTGCAGTTTGGCAAAGAGTCCTATCTGTGGACAGGTGGCATCAGTACACCTGAGAGAGCTCAAAAGGTGACAACAGACTGTCAGAGTGCCTGTGGTCTTCTGATGCAATTCTTCAGCAGGCCAGGCTCAAAAGCCTCACATTAACCGTCTGATAAGCAATCTGCTGCTTTGGGATCTCTTCTTTTTCATGCAACAGCACAATATCATAAAAATTAAAACCACCACCACAATAACAACAACACCACCACCACAAAAAAAACCCTCACAAAAACCAACCACCCACACTGTTATCTTTAAATCTTCTCACCCTCGGTTAGCTTGGCACTACAGGTTACAGTCATGAAATGCTTTTGTTAAGGAATAGCTTTATAAAGATCTTTCTCTCTTGAATAAGCATCTAAAAATTAAGAACAACAGGGTATGAGAAAGTTAAGCGCTCAGAGCACATTGTGCCTACGACAAAAGCATTCCTGTCCAGAAAACCCTGCCCACTGTGACACAATTCCCCAAGGCAGGCATCCCTGGCTACATTTCTTTGCAGAGCCCACAGTTATCACTTTAAGTAGTAGGCAGTAAGGAATAAAGCCCTAAAGGGTGCAGTACGTTGAAACACAGTGTCAGAGAACAGGAGAAGGACAAATCAGGGACACTGAAGGGCATCCAACCCATTAGTACCAACTCAGTCAATGACATCCCTTAAGGCAGAGGCTCATTCAGATTTTAAATGGGGAGCTGAGCAGCCCCACCTCTTGTCTCAGTAAGGCCAGAGGGTAAAATCACACTTATCTCTGAATTCAAAAGTGCCTTTGTTCAGGTTCCCTGTTAGCTCTGGCTTTGCTCTTCTTTGTAGGCTCTCTAGAAAAGTCTCTTGATGATGGCAAGGGTAAGTGGGGCAGCTAATCCCATCCCATTAGCATCCTCTGAAATACTCCAAGGACTATGGAGGCTGTCTGGGTGCAGGCAGCCAGAAGAAGGCTCTTGCTAAGCCAGCACGACTTCTGGATGTGTGCGCACACATCCATCCCCAGAGCCACACGCAGTCAATAAAGCCTGCTGGAGGGAGAGAGAGGATAAAGAAACAGCCCACACATGGCTTGAAAAGAGACTCTTCTTCTACAGGCTCAGCTTTCCCAATGCCTAGGGTCACCACTGCTCTTCTTTTCTGAAGGTGGCATGAAAACCTTAAATAGGGGGGAACATGTTAGCATAAACCTGACTGAGCATCATCCCACCAGGAGTGTCCATGGGGCTGAAGCAGCACAGCCGCTGGTCCTTCGAGGGATCAGACACAACATGGTTGGTAGAAGCCATCCCCTCCTCAAATGATGAGCCAATGCTGCCTGCAGCACTCTCAACATTCTTTGCAGTTCTCCTTATTCCATCTCCTATTTATAAACAGCTGTTTGGCAGTATTACTAATCAGTGCCGCGTAGAATAATGTTTCGTTTCCCTCAACATTACTATTTTATCTTCTTTCCTCCCCACCTCCAGCTGCTGCTTTCCTTCCACCAGTCCTAGCCTGGAAAGTAGTAATATGTGTTCATTTTATCCAGGCTCTACTTCTCTGATAACGTACACAATGTACTTATAACCCATGAAAAAAACCCCACAACAAAACACCAACACCCACCCCCAATTTAAATAATTAAATACCGTTAAACCCACTTAAAATAAATATTTGCCAAAGGAATATCTGCTGGAGACTGCTCTCTGACTTATAATAATCCCCCTGCACCCAGTGAAATCCTCTTAAACCTATATCAGATAAAGATTGTAAAACTGTTATCAGGCTAAACTGACAGGGCAGCCACAGAATCAAGATGGAAAATTTCTCCTTCCAGCTTTTCCCTACTGAGGGGCAGCTCTGTCTCTGCACAGGTCAGGCTTCCTTCTCAGCACGTAATGCAAAATTCCATGCTGCCTGGCAGAAACTTGAGTGATGGCGAAAGGCCAGTCTTGCCAGGGCTTTGGGCTTAAGAAGGAGGGAGGACAGGCTGCCTCGGGACCCAAAGCCAACCCCTGGAGCACCAAAGCATTGTTCTCCCTTTCCCACCACCACAGCAGGCAGCAGAAGCAGGGCAAAGACTGCTGTTTCAATCAGAAGAAATCTGCCTCTCTCCCCACTTTCCCCCCACCAGGATGCTCAATAGTAACATCTCTAAATTAGCAGATAAAGAGTCCAAATCAGAGAGGGCTCACTTATGCTTCTTGAGCCCTCTCAGGGGTGGAACAGAAGCGGCAGGCTTTCAATTTCTGTCCTGTCTTATCTGATAGGACAAAAAGGATCTGATGCACTACTAGTAATGCTGCCAGGGGCTTTTGCGTTTGTTGCTTCTCTGTGGTTTGCCCGAGTGCTGCACCCAAAGTTGACTTTATTTTGTTTGTTTTTCAGTTCTTCAACAAAAAGGATGTGCTTTCACACTGCAGTGAGCATGCAGCTTTGTGGCACAGAAGGAGACTGGCAGAGCAGTGGGCACCATGCTCCCTCTATGCTACAGGTGGAATGGATCATTTGCCACCAGACCTACTTGTTCTCCAAGATGACCCAAGAAAAGTATTGGCATCAGTGGCAGAAAGAGCTGCCCCTGCCTCTCAGGGCAGCAGACTGACAGAAATGCAGAGCAACCAAGTCTAAGGGGTTGGAATTAAAGAACAAATAAAGCAATCCTCCAGGGGAAACAAATTAAGGGGAAAAAAAAAAAAAAAGTGGGAGGAAGAAGTAAGCATAGCAAAAACCTCCCTAGGGAGGCAGCAAGAAAAACAGACAACACAAAGTGAAATTTTTGCTGGTAATAGAATAAGGGGCTGCTCCATTGTAGGATTTCTCAGCACTGCAGCTGGCTGGAGCCAAGGGGACTGTATTCCACTTTCAGAGTTCACTGAGCAATTGCTAAGGCAGGGGACGGGTGCCATATGTTACCAGCTGCGCTCACAGTTATCGCTTTCCCCATTTAACACTGAGAGACTGTTTTGGAAGCAAAGAAGCGGAGAAACCTGCACACTCTCCCCCACCACCCAGTATACTAGCAAAGCTGCCAGAAATGACAACAGGCTCCACCAGCGAGTTTGGGAGCAGGTCCCCATACCAGGGAGTCAGCTGCCAGGCTGTGCTGGCTGCTCAGCCCCACTGGTACCCATCACAAGAGCATAGACACAAGCAGAGGAGATGGGTGCTGCTCAGCTGCCCTCCAGCAAGGTGGTCCACAGGAACAGAGGCTGCTGAGCATGCAGGAAGTAGGATGCAGGTACCAGGCTCTGTCCATCCCACATTACAGCCTACTGGCTCCACCACCTGCTCACCTGACCCAGCCCAGCTCCTTCTAGCTCTCCTTTTGTGCTCTTAATTTCTTTTATCCTCCAGAGCTTCTCTCAGTTGTGCATGTAGTGAAAAAGTAATCAGTTAGGGGGAAAAAGAAAAGAGGTTTGGGGCTACCCAGAGCACACTGGGAGAAAATGTTCAATTCAGGATGTGAGGCGGCACCAAACTATTTCTAACATCAGATGACCTTTTGCTTCCCATGATTAGCAAGCGGAGCCCAACCCTAAAAAGCTTCCCTGCACAACAATTCACTTTCTTGGAAGGATGAAGAGCCCAACGTTTGAACCCAGGGCCCTGAGTAATCCACCAGTGGTAGAGCTGGCCTTCAAATGCACCAGAATCTCCAGCTAAAGGTTTTTCCAACCTAGTTAAAAACCTCTGCATCCTTTACTTCCTATCAGTACTTAGCACCCAGACATTATGGCAATACACACAAACCTATACCACAGATCACTCTGCTCAGAGGGACAGACTGAGAGGCAGCCTATAAATAAAGAGGACATTTAGGGACTACCAAATACCTCATTTCACCAGGAACTGTCAAAGTTCATGAGAGAAGAGCCCACAGAACAAGCACAGGAATGGGTGGGCTGAGCAGAACGCTGCTTTTGCAGTAACTCCTTCCAGGGCAGAAAAGAATCTCGAGATTTGCAGCCTCCTGCTTCACTGACACCAAAGAGGCCAAGGGCTTAGTGGAAGAGCAAGTGTCACAGTCCCATCAACCCAAGAGACGCATGTGGAGCCCCCCATGGCTGCAGACAGTGAGAGAGCAGACTAGAGGGCAAGACTCTGAGCCTTCAGAAAAGCAGCTTTTGCAGAAAACACTGCTTTAGCTTTCAAAGGTTATTTTAACTGACTGCTCTGATTTTACTATTCAGGCTCAGTGCTGCACAGAAACCTACCCAAGCAAAACACTGCACCTCTTTACAGTCTGAAGGCAAGTCAGCATTTGGGATTCTGCATCTCCCTGCCTGACAAGTAAGAGCCATAGAAAGTCTGGAAGCGTGAGGGCTCATTTTAAAGACCAGCCTAGATTTGCAAGCAGGGGGCTGTGCAATAGCCTGAGGCTGTATTCATTTACATTTTTAGAAATGCATTTTAGAATACATTTTTTCTTACAATGCATAGGTACAAGTGTACAGACACGCATAAAAAAAAGGACATGTATTCTTACTGTAAATCTTCTCCACACGCTAGGTAAATTTAAATAAGTACCTCTACCTCAAAAGGGACAATGCAAGAAAAAAACCCATATGGAAATATGGAATAGAGTGATGTGCCCCAAATGTGTCTAACACCAGGTTTTTGAAAAACGGGTAGGTGGGAGGGAAGGAAAAATCAGTTCTGCAGCTGAGACCCCTCCCTACAAAGCATGTCATGCCACAAGGTTGCCTGTGGTTTTGAGGAGCAGGGCAGGAAGGTGGAGAAAAAAAAAAGAAAAATAACAGCAAAGAGGGAGAGACAAGATACAAAGGATTATCCATTTTTTTTCAGGCATGGTCTGCCTAAAATTTGTTCCATTTCTCCTGTGCAGATAGAGATGGAGTAGTGATGTCACATAATACAACAATGAGAAAGTAAAAACTAGGCAAACAATTCCAACAGGAAATAGGAGATGGCATGCTGCAACAAAACAGGAGCAACTGGAAGTGTTTAGCAGGAAAATACAGGGGATAAGATAAACGTACACAAAACAACAAGTGAGCCTTGTCTAGGTACAGAAATTTCTGTTATAAGCTTTCAGTTATAACCTGACTGGTATCTACAAAAAAAAAAAAACCAAACCACAAAACCAACCAAACAAAAAAAACCCCCTCCAAACTGTTTTACAAAACACAAGGTAGAATTAGCCCATGCAATTTATTGACAGACTGTATACGAATAAAGCCAAGATTTTAAAATAAAAAAAGCTTAAAAAAAAAAAAAAAAAACCCTTGAAAATTTCAACAGTCCTTACTGCCTTCCTCTTACTAGCAAGAGTTTTAAATCTGGAAGGAGGGTCATGGAGCCTCTGGACTGGCTTCATGGGCGCCCATGCCTCAGTGGGCTGTGAGGAACCAGCCCCTCCTGCCAGCTCCAGGGCTACCTGCACCAGGCTCCCAGGGACCTGACCTGTAGCACCACCAGCCCCCTCAGCCTAGCAGCGCCTGTTAGCCTCACAGCTTCTGCAAGGGTAAGATGGGGTGAACTTAAGCAGCTATACTTTCAAGATATCAGAAATGACTAAGCAGGCCTGGAGATGAATCCTATTCTGCATCATTACCAGGCCAAGCTGAAATACAAGCCTTTGTTTTTAAGTCCAGCTATCTGAGGGGCTCAAAGCACTTCACAATTATTTAGCTTAGACTCTGTGAAAGGCTTGTATGCTATTATCTCTAATTTTACCAGCTGGAAAATGGCAGGGGAGATGGAGAGCGCTGTACCCAGGGACATGCTGCAAGTCATCAGCAGGATAGGACCTGACGCCTGCAGCGCTCCACTGCTGTACTGTGGTGTACTGTGTACTGTTGCTGGTGCCATTCCCCAGGCTGTGCTCATAGGAAGTGCCAGAGGTAAGTATGTTTACCCCTCCTCATTCCTCCCCTGTAAAGAGACAAATGCTCCATTTCCATCGATAACAGGATCAGAAAGAAAAAGCAGAGAAGAATAGGTCAAATTTTTTTTCAAGGCTACTACAGAGAAATTTAGGCATTTAAAGGAGGACAGTAAGAACAAAACACCGTGTGCCTAGCCGCAAAGGACCACCTAGGAGAAGATATTTAATTTTTTTTTTTTTTTTTTTTCTTTTTAATGTCAGCTACAGAGTAATTTGAAAGTGAAGGACATTTTACTCCTCTGGGGACCTAATTACTGGAACAAGCACAGCCCAAACAGGCAGATAAATGTAATTCACAAAGCTGGAATTTCAACAACACAAATCCTAGACTTTGCTTTGGTTAACTGACAGCTTGGACAAACAAGGCATACACCTGCTTCATGGAGACAGCAAAGCCACCAAGATGGCCTCAGAGAAATTAGGGCATCTGAGCTTAGGATCTCCAGATTCTACCTTATCACAGAACCATAAGAGAGACAAACTCCTGCAATCTCTCTAAAGAAATAAGAAACATACAAAATACAAAAAAAAACCCAAAAAACGTATCGTAAAAAAGAATTTGGGGATGTGCAAGTCCTTGCTGCTCTCATCTGTTTGACATCATCAATGTTATGCATTACTTAGCACTGACATCATCCTTGTATACCATTTCACACCTTCCCTTAAAACACCCTCCCTCCAAACTGGTGTCTAGCAGTAGTTCCCACTGCATGGCAACCAAGTGGTTTCATCACAGGATCATATGACAATTCAGGGTGGAAGGGACTTCAGGGGTGGTCTGAGGTGCAACTGCAGGGTCAAGCAAGGCCAGCTACAAGGCTGGACCAGGCTGCTCAGAGCTTGATTGCATCAGGTCCTGAAACCCTTCAGAGATGGAGCCTGCACAACCTCTCAGGGCAGTCTGAACTCCTCATTTCAGTTTTTGCCTGCTGCTGCTCATCTGCAAAAAGCCTGGCCTCCCTGGGACACAAGCTGATTGCTCATGTACAGTGACAAACGCTTTTCCCTGTATCTCAGAAGTAGGCAACATAGAAAGAAAAGGCCCCAAAGACTTCTATCAAACCTGGTAGATCTTTGTCTGCAAGACTGGCATCACTCTCTTTGACACTGCCCTCAAGCAAAGCCACCTTCAGCCCATTTGACAGCTGGAATAAATGCAGCCACCAAGGTCCACACACCCCACATGAGCAGAAGTGTCTACTCTTGCCTTGAGTCTCCCCAGGTTCCCAAGAGCAGATGATGCTCCCCTAACACAGCAAAGCTGAAACATGACTTTCTTCCTCTGCCCTGTGCTCAGAGAGATCACGTATGGGAGAACTTGAAGAAGAAGGGAAGCTGCTGACAACAAGGAGCAGCAGCTGGTACAGGCTAATAAAAATTGTGGGGTTTTTGTGTGTTTGTTTTTTTGCCTGCTATATGCCCTTTAGCTCTCCACAGAGAGATTCCAGAGAATTTTGGTTGTAAATTGAGCAAAAGATACCCGGCTTTCTTCCCTTGAATGTTTGCCTCGGACACATGCAGCTACTCACCTTCCAGTGCTGTCTGGATTGCATAAATCTTTCTTTAACCTTCCATGCGACCAAAGCCTCTCAGATACACCCTACAGCTATCCTTCCCATTCCAGCCACGTTCTCGCACATGGCCACACAGTTATATGCCACAGTTCAAGGGCACAGAGGTCCCCTACAAGACACACTCCTAAAGGCATGGTCAAAGTACCCGTGGATGGAGTTCTGGTCTGCAGAGAAGTGCAAGTGACTTGGGCAGCTCAGCATCTGGAGATGAGACCTCACCAAGCACAGCTGCAGCCAGCACTGACCTCAAGCAGAGGCACAGATGGCTCTTCATCCCACCAGTGCCCTTGCCCACCACCATTCCCAGGCCTGGCACAGCAATCTCATGACAATGGGGCTGCCAGACAAAAAACAACACACCCAGCCCCTTGGATCCATCACAGACAGGCAAGATGACCCAGGGGAACAGGGCTAGCCTACCCAGGAAGGGTGAGACCAGTGAGAAATAGCAGAGTGCAAAGTGTGGCTGGGCTGAGAGGGTGGACAGAGGAGCCACTGAATAGCACCTAGATAGTGCAACTCTTCTCTGCCCTTCTTTCCTCTAAGCCTGGCAAGGAAACTCCAGCAACCATCCCTGGAGGCACTGCTAGCTCCACAGCAGCTCCTGCCTGCCACCGAGACAGCTGTGTCTGAGTACTGCTTGTTTCTCAAGTCTGCACTGACATTGCTCCTTCCCACTCTGAAGTACCCTGGAGGTTTTGCTCTCTCCCCTCATCCAAACCCCTTTCATTATTTTTTCTTTTTCAGGATTGATGCTGTGCAGCTGCTTCCCCCAAAATATAAAGTACAAGAGCTGCCACCTTCTCAAGTGCTTTGAAACCTTTCCTCCTGCTCTGTCACTGCCTGTTTAAGAAAAACCTCAAAGCTCGATTTCTTCCCTCAAACCACTTACTCTGAAAAAGAGCTCAATGTTTTTTGGGAGTACATGTGAAAAAAACACTGAGATAAAAGTCTGAAGCTTTTGAAGAGGTTAGACCTGGGCCTCTTCACTGTTATCTAAGTAAGGGTACAAGGCACACAAACATCTCATTGCAGAGATACAGTGGAGTACAAATTTGCAGTGACTCATGCACTATGAAGTAGCTGCCATGTGCTCACTTCCACCCCACAGCAAAACACAAAAGTTTATTTACCCATCAACATAAGATGAGAAGCATAAACCAGCATCTCAGATTGCACAGTACCCCTGCAGCTTCACCACCTAAATTACTGCACAGAAGCTCTTCTGCTGCCCACATTTCAAGAGCTAAGACAAGAGATGATTCCAGTAAGAATCTGGAAAACACTGCTGTCCTGACAGTGGTGGCACTATGTTACTGGGATGCCACTCTTCTTCACCTGCAAATTCTTTGCTGTCCATAGCTTCTGAAAAACTGAAAGAGCAGTCCACGTACTTCTTCCAGACAGCAAGAAGCAGGCCAGGACCCTGACACGACTGCCCGTCAGGTGTGCATCATTCCCTGATCCCCTATTTCAGTGTCCCCCCCAATTTAATGAGAAAGTCAAAACTTCTACCAGTTGCTTAGGAGCCCCATTGAGTAAGTTTCCAAAAGCAGCCAAGTCTTCACTTGCTACTGGAAGAATTTATTTTACTCAATACCAGCTGCCTAGCCCAAGTCTAACAACTAGGCTCTGTCTTTAGTCAACTTAGAGAAGGATGCACTTTGTTTAAACAAGGATGGGTTGGTCTCCAGATTTTTTTTTTTGTCCCTCTCTGTCCTCTGATGGCACATACTGCCTCAACTCTACCTTGGGCAACGTGCCTGGTGTTATTAGATGAGTGCAAGGCCATTTATGTGATCTTCTAAAAATCTTTTAACCCCCATCATGGGTAAAAGACCATGAACCAGCTTCAGCAGTTTTATGTCAGCCTCAGGGAACTGAACTCTGAAGACAAACAATGAAGTTGCAGACTTTGTACGTGGGCTAATCCTTTCTCATAAATCAATCACAAGGCCATGGTTCCACATCATCCCGAAGTGCTGCACTCATTCCCACCCCACCCCCATCTCTCTCAGCCCCTGCAACTCAGTCTGAGATATCCTAAATTCTTCCTCTTAACACATCTCGCAGCCCAGGTAAAACAACTTCTTCTCAATGATGTACCTCAGGAGATGGAAAGAGGGGTAGCAAGATGCAGAAAGACTTATTTTTGAAGCAACTGAAGGAAATTGAAGACTGATGAAAAAGGTTAAGCCTTCACACATTCCTCCATGGCAAAAGGTCTTTGAAGCACATTACTGGCCTCATTCCCAGTGTCAGAGAGACGAGCACTTGCACTGCATGCCTAAATTCAGATAAGAGTCCCACAAAATGCCCAAGGAGCACTTCTTACTCCAGGCCATCAGGTCCTCAGGGTGGTACTTGATCCTGGCCAAGATCCTGAATGAAAAGGAACCTCTAGTGGAGGCATCTAAAATGGAAGAGGGACAACCAACAATGCTTGCTGCTTGTGAGGTGAATAGAAGTGTACTTTCCAGTCCAACTGGTACATCTTTGAAGCTGACAAGACTATTTTTTAGCAGCTGCAGAGTGCTGGATACATAGCCCACAATGCTTGTCAGATGACAGGAGAAAAGACATATCCCAGCAGTTCTTCTGCAAGCTGAGATCTCCTGGTGAAGACAGCAGCCTCATGTACTTCTACACCTGTAACCCATCTAGCTTCCCCATCACAGGGATGGATTGCCCAGATGAAAAAGGGAGAAATCCTTCCTTCAGCTCATCCCTCAAACCACAGGGCACAACATCTCAAGGCTTCCAGAGCAGAAAGTATGAAATCAACACTGCTCCAAACCCATCCATTTCACACATAAACAGAAAGAATAGAGATGCTAACAAATCTGACTCCCTCCAGGGTTTGCTGCTGCCAAAAAGGGGCCACTCAATCTAATGAGTCAATTAAAAATTCATAACTGAATGAAATAAAAAAAAAAAGTTTTGTTCTCTGAGAAAATGAGAACAATAACTCTCTTTTAGCTCTCTTGTACCTCTTCTTGAATATTGTTTGCAGCAACAAGACAAGCCTGAAAACCGATGACCTGTAGCAGAGAGCTAAAATGACAGGGGAAAAAAAAGGGGGCGTATTCTGTGCAGCCCTACAGAGAGAAGCCCATTTTCTTAGCAGGACTTCAGGGTCTGATGGGGCTGAAGTCAGCACCAGTTCATGTGAATGGGAGCAAGAGGGAAGGCCCTCTGTAAGGGCTTGTCCTCTACAGGTCATCATCAAGGGGTGACTCTGAAAAATTCAGTTTCTGTCAGAGTTTGATTAAACCACAGAAAACACCTATGCAGATACGTACATTCAAAATGCAAGTAACCCTAAGTAAATTCTGAAGTGAATTTTCATAAATTAATTAAGCTAAACCAAATTAGGGCCACAAGCATCCATGAAAGGGCATAATGTGATTTAACTAATCCACTAAGAGTTACTTTGGATCAATTTTCTTGAGCATGCCCGACACACATGAGCCCCAAAGCAAAGTCCTCAAAGCGCTATTCATGGGCGTTTACAGTCCCAAATCTCACATGCCTTGTACCTGTGGCAAGGGTAGGACAGAGGAAAAGCGCACCAACCCAGCAAGCCCTGACCTGGCCACTGAAGCTGCAGTTCCGACCAGGAGGGCACTGGCTCCCCACCCCCCAGGGAAAGCAGCAGAGGAACTCCCCACTGCACAGCCATCGGACACACTGGCTGTGCTCACCCACAGCCCTATCCTGTGCTGCCCCACACCAGCAGCTAACAAAGGTACTCCCACTTGCTCCAACAGCTCTCCAGTACTGACCCTGCCTCATGGGCTGGTTTTCACTGGGTGCGGCTCCCTGGCAGAGCAACCCAGCTGCAAACTCTGACTGCCGCAACCTCACCCTGACCCCAGGAACTCTTTTTTCACTGGGTGTTGCTTTTCAACGGGCTTCACTCTGTGAGGTGGCTTTACAGCAGCAGTGATGACTCATTTTTTTTTAAACTAAACTAAAGGGAGAACCACAAACCTTGGACACCTGAAGCAAATCACAAAACTGGAAGGAAAAACAAAACAGAAAACACAAAAAAAAAACCAAACCAGAAAAATGTATTCAGGTGTCTACCTCCCAACTGCTCATGGAAAACAGATAGGAAAGTAGACATCTAAATAAGCGCCTGCACCCACGCCATGGGTTTTTGCCAGGGAGAGTGGCTGGGCTGGCACCTTTGAAGGGAAGGAGCCAAGGTGCATGCAAGTTGAAGGCAAGAAGGACAACCCAAAGGAGGGCTATTGTGATTTCAATCCACACCTCCATTACTTTCAGGATGGGTTTCCTGTGTCAAGACGGCCTGAACTGGCTAGAGAGCTTGGATAATGCCAAAGTGATTTCCAAACCAGAGAGCTGCAGCCTCCTGAATGTCTCCTAAGAAAAGCAAGCCTGCTGTCTATGGGCTTAAATTTGCTACAGGGGTGCCTCTGCTACAGAGGAGCTCTTTTAGGAGTCCTTCTGACAAAGAGTTTGATGGAAGCTATTTGACGGCTGTTAACCAAGTTAGAGACTTCAAATCTAATCCCATTTTGAGATACAGAAAGCAAGCTGAAGCTTAAAAGTGTCAAATCAGCTAGTCAGAGAGCTGTCATGGAAATATTCCAGTTTTTAAAGAACCTGGTTATGCAGACAAAATAAATAAATAAACAACATCAAGCCAAACCAACTTCCCCACATTCATCTACAGACATCTCAATTTGATCCATGTGCTGGATTCAGGACACATTGAGCATCACTCTCTGTTAAAAGCATGAAGACAAACACCTTTCCCGTTTCCTTTAGATGCTGCTCATTACTGCTCTTCTCTTCCCAGCTCTGCTGTTTTGCCACCTTTGGTATACATCTCTCTTCTCTGCAGCTCATGTGATCCAGAGCAGCCTCCCTACCTCTCTCAGTGTAAATCAGTTCCACATCCCTCTTGCTTTCAGCCGCAGCTTCAAGTGTTCTTCTCCCTTACTACGCTGCCTGCATCTCTTCTTTATGAAGGCCTTATTACTAGAGAAAGCTTTGCTATCTCCTGCGTCTCTCTATGGTGATTTCTGGCAATTCACACCACTGTGCCACCTGCGGTCTCCCTCACTGGTGTTTATTCTGACAGCTTATGCAGACTACAATGCGCATGGTGGGGGTTCATGGGTTTGTGCCGCATGCTACCTGGGAGACACCCAGTTGCCCCAGTCACGCCATTAGCAGGACAGCTTACCCACGAGGTTCATCTTGGCGCTGTAACTCCCAAAGTACCTCTCATCGGTGTTGGGCGTGTGGCACTCGTACTCCCCAGCGTCCCGGTCCTGCAGGTCGGTGATGTGCAGCAGGACGGCATCCCCCTGCACCCGCTCCACGTAGATCCCCCGGCTGCGCACACGCTGGGTGTAGATGGCGTAGGGGAAGGAGGGGTCGGAGGTGCTGACGATCTGCACCTCCCGCTCAGGGGCCGAGGGCAGGTAGATGGACCACTGGAAGTTCTGCTCTGACGGGCCCTGGTAGCCGCTCACCTTGCACCACAGCGTAATGTGGGACCCCTCTGTGCGGTAGAGAGGTCCTTCCTGCACCATCACTTGCCGCTGGGCCAAGGCCATGCCTGTGGGAAGAGAGGAGACCGGCTTTACTTCTCAGCAGGCAGGCCCCATGTCGTCCCTGAGACATACCTGTCCTGCCCCTTTCATGGCTGTGCTCGGCCAGGTAAGCCCTTATATCCCATTTTAAAACTAGCATGCAGGGTTCTGGCACAGCAGCCCCCCAGCCACTTTGCAGCGTTCTTGCTGACTCAAGGGAAGCATTTTCTTAATACACCCCATAAAAAAAAGAAGCGTTGAGGTAACATAAAACCTTCTTTGGTAGCAGTAAGAACCCAGGCACAAAAACGTACCCACCGAGCAGCAGCAAACCAGAAACTCAAGCTGACAAGGCTTTGTTTTCAGTACTACTCATTATTTTCCAACTCCATCACCCTGTGACCCCAGGCACAGGTTGCTGCTGAACAGCGCTAGGAAGTGGCACACAGCCATTCTGCAGCACCCCAGTGCCACTGTTGGGGCTCCCCAGTTCAGTAGTGGCTATTTCTCCCGCCACAGCCCAACCAGGACTGTCTTCCACCGGAAGAGAGGCCCACATACAAGACAGGAGGCTACATTCCTTCTGAGGTTTCTGGGCCACCCGACAGCAACAACACAAGCACCCGTCCACTATCAGCAAACCCTCCGAAGGCTTTGGCTAGTACAAAATCCCATTCTTTTTACCCCAGACCCAGCACACCTTCTCTGGTCTCTGTCATGCTTGTAAATGCATACGGGGAAATACCGTATTTCCAGCACTGCCTTTCCATGTCTATTTGAAAGGAGTATATTCAGTACCTAACAAAAACAATGCAAGTTAATGGAGGGATTGGGCACATAACACTAAGCCTTACCGCCTCTGGCTGCTGGAAATTGAGACCCAGTAGCATGCATTGTACACACGCAAACTCTTGAGGCACGGAACAAAGACAACCTCGCAGCACGGTGTGACTGCGATCGGCTGTATTTTTACACAGATTATGGACGGCTGGCCCTTGGGCTCATGGCACATTACCAGCACGGCCCTCCAGGGGCCAGATAAATTACAGCAATCTATCTTGTTTGTTGCTACATCAAAGGCTTGAGGTCTGGAGACCATGGTGGGTGTTCATCGGTTATTGAGTTACCAGCAGCATGCACACATGCCGAGGCCAATCACCCTGGCTTCTGTGACTGCTTGCTTGCCATCATCAACCAGCAATAAGCCGATTTAAAGCAGGTCCTAAATAATCACGTTTGCAAATTTCATCCTCTGTGTGCATGCGCATGTCTGGGTTTCTTCCCTCCCTCTCTAATTTTCAACAACAATGTTCAAGCCCAGAGAAGAATTTAATCTTTCAAGAACTAGCAACTTGCATGTGGAAGAGGTAGCCCTGCATCTGTGGATTACTGACTCAATCCCACCCTCTGGACATGGATGTCCAGTTACAAAGTTTTTCTCCATAGTCAGCTTGGACCGAAGCCAGGAGAGACAGTTCTTACCAGCTTAAAACAAATTGTGAAAAATGGGTTCAGCACATCCATCAGGTCATGCAGCTGAACAGATGGAGTGCAATTCAAACTATTAACTTGGGCTCAGCTCACTGCTGCTCCAAATTATGTTTCTTTTTACTCTTTATGAAATAATTTGATTTAAGGGGAGGACGGGGACAGCTAGCATGTTCAAAAGAAACAGGGAGAGGAACAACAAAGGCAAACACTCCCCCACTGTTTGCTGTACCAATCTCTTCATCCTGGGGAAAGATATCGCTAGAGACAACTAACACATCTAAGGTGCAGACAGCCTCTTCTCTCACCCCATAAAGGCCAAAGGACAAAGCAAATACTACAGCCTTTGAAGTGAACTGTTTTTAAAGCAGCAGGAAGGGTAAGATCTTTATTGCACAGCTGAAGACAACTCATAATAGAGTTTTTGCATGGCCACGTAGCCTTGCTAGAGCACACAGATACTCTGCATGCAATGACAATTAAAATTGCACCACAAGGCAAACATACAGTGGTAGGAATTAGAAGCTCATTTAGGTATTTCTCAGCTGAGTGCACAATCTTGTTTGCATGCTTTTAATGCAGTGCTGGAGTTTTTTTTTACATGGGAATTCTTTGAGGAGTTTTCCAACTATGAAGTTGTATTGGCCCTTTCAAAGCTCACTGGCAATATCACAACCTCAGGAACCCACAGCACAGATCTTTGCACCCTGATCCATGCAACCTTTTGGTAGAGGTTAAATCCCACTACCCTCATGGCCAGCACTCATGTGGGCTTCCTTCTCTTGTATGTGGTTTCTGGGACCTTGATTGTAACCCTACAACCTGGAGTCCTGCTCCAGGTTTGGAAGAGACCCACTTTCTACATTCCTCCTCTCCTATTCCCTCACACTGGATTCCCGCACCTTCCTAATCCAACCAAAAGTGAGAGAGTTAAGAGCTGAAGAGCTCTTGCTTCTCATTCTAGCTCCAGAAGCTGAAGCAGCTGAAGGACAGAGCAGAAGGTGTAGAAAAAGCCCTGCCCAGCTCCAGCACAAAAATAAGACAGAACAGTTGGGGTTTTGCTACAACTTGCAGCAAGCTCCTTTGAGCCTCTGAGAGGTGAGGCACAAAGACTCAGCAGTTGGCTGAACAGGGTGGATCTCCAGACAGGCAGGGAGCAGCACATCCACAGTGCTCTTGCCCCTGCCTGGACACAAACTCCTGCTCCCACACAAATGGGCACAAATGCTTTTCAACAAATAAAAAATAAAAAAAAAAAAAAAAAAAAAAAAAAAAAAAAAAAAAAAAAATAAAAAACCACAAAAAGACAAAAAAATCAAATGAGTAATGTTGATA
>JAAGNO010003462.1:0-64909 GCA_033439905.1 Ceryle rudis | reverse complement strand
AAATACCTTGTACCAATTAATTAATTTTCACAACAGCCTACGACAGCAAGATGCTAAGACTAAATAGACATCCCAAGAGTTAAAGACTCCATGGCTGTTACAGGCACTCATCTCATATTTGCCAGCATCTCAAATCCAAGCTTCAGCCACACAATCTTTTTTCACCCTTACTGGCTTCAATCCACTTTCTTCCTGACAATTTCTCTCTCAGAGAATACAGGCTAAATTAGGAAAGAATAGAAGAGAATTAAAGCAAATTCTGAGAGGCTGAGTGGATAATAACAAGAATACAACAGTGCTACATGTTATCTACATAGCTATCATGACAATACACTTTCATATCCTACCATCTCAGTAGGGCATTAAGAGTTTTCTCTGAGACATTTTGTACTGCATTTCAAAAATTTTAATGTGATAACTACAGTTATTGTCAGCACTTTCTGAGTAGAAAGACTAAATCACTGATACCTATCCCTGACTTGTCAGGAAGAAAAAAAGAACCAAAGGGAAGGGATTATAAAGCAGTACAATCCCTTCATCTCCTGCTAAGCTCACAAAGCGGCTTGCTTGAGAAGTAGTTTGGGAAAGTTAATGATACGCTGCATTTTTCTGCAGCACATATGTGAAGAAGTTTTAAGGAATGACAGATTTTAAGATCCCAAACTCAAAGACATAACCCACAAGCAGTAAAGGAGGACCACGCCAATTCTCCTCTCAGCAAATCTAGATGCTCGTAAAGTTAACATGAGGTGTGTGAACTTAACTTGTAAAGGATGATTAGTCAAGTTCTTTCCAAACCAATATTGCATAATATCACAACCAGGCTAATCCTCTCAGGATTTGGCATGATATTCTGCAGAATATTCTCAGAGCTCGGCATTTTTAAATCCGGCACCTGCTTCTAGTAAATTGTGAAACTCCTGCTCTTCTCCTCACTCCAAGGACGGTCAGAGCTCTGTTCTAGTTGTTCTGGGTCACGGATGTAGCAGAGCCTTTTCTCAGTCTTTGTCCTCATTCATAACCAGTTTTGATTTTTTTTAAAATCCCTCTTTCTTTAGACACTAACGCTACTTAACCACTAGAGCAGAACCTGTTCAAACAGCCCAGACGGGAACTTACTACACAAATACACTACCGCACAAAATCCCCCGCGAATTCTACTGACTTCTTGACATGATGCAAGTAGGTCTGACAAATGTACTGACACAACAGAAAGAAAAGAATGCAAATAGCTTTCATTAAAGAAGTTGTGATGTCCTAGAGGCTCCCTCTACGCTGCTTTCAATTGTTAATGTTAGTCTTAAGTATGTATCAAAATTGTTGTGAATTTTAAGGGTGGCCTGAGAGAAACATGTACTCAAGTTTTAGGTGTCTCTTACACAAATTAAAAGCACAGATATTTTAGTTAGGAGAGATGCTTTTTAGTTAGAGCTTTTTTAACAAATATATCTAAAAATACCCTTTTCTTTCTCAATGACTGCAAAGCTATTTAGAAACTTGTCTTTCATCAAAATTCCCTGCTCAACAGGTGACACCGGTGTATCTAAAGACAGCAGAACTCAGTAAGAGTGCACGGACAAGGAGCCAAATTAAGTAGAAACCACAGTTGTGAGTACTTAGCCCGATGCGCCACACAAGCCATTCCGTCACTGTCTCATGTCCAGGTACACTTTTCATACAAGGTCAAGAGCAGTAGCCTGACTGAAGTCCCCAAATACAAAAAGTGACAATGAATTCCTGGGGAAGAGGAGAAAGGGCTGGAGAGAAGAAGGAGAGGAAACTGAGTTTCAGAACTTTTCTACCTTGCAGCAAAATTCCTTATGAAAAGAAAGGCTTACAGAAGGGAGCAGAGCATTGATTCTTTTCATTAAACAGCTTTGCTCCCAATTATGTGTAGCTGTTAATATTGTTACTAATGTGGCATTTCCCTCTATCATGTATCTCAAATTTTAATATTTGTATTGGGTTTATGTGGCAAGAATTTGATAGCAGGGAGGGAGGGCTCCAGGCGTGGCTTCTGTGAGAAGACAATAGAAGCTGCCCCATGTCAATTGGAGCCAGTTCCAGGTGGCTCCAAGATGTAACTTCTGCTGGCCACGGCCAAGCCCATCAGTGACAGTGGTAGTGCCTCTGATAACATACTTAAGAAAGGGTGAAAAAAAAGCTGTAAGAGAGAAGCAAGAATACATACAAGAAACGCGGTCAGTGAAGAAGGAGGGAGAGGAGGTGCTCCAGGTGCCAGAGCAGAGGTTTCCCTACAGATTGTGCTGAAGACCATGGTGAGGCAAGTTGTCTCCCTGTAGCCTCTGGAGAAGCATGTCAGAGCAGGTATCCAACCTGTAACACATGGAGGTCCCCATGCTGAAAGCAGGTGGATGTGCCCTGAAAGAAGCTGAAGCCTGTGGAGAGCCCACACTGGAGCAGTCCATTCCTGTAGGACTACACCTGGGGAAAGGGCTCACACGGGAGCAATACCTGAAGAACTGCAGCTTGTGGCAAAGACCCATGCTGGAGAAGTTCACAAAGGACTGTATCCCCTGGGAGGCACCCCAAGCTGGAGCAGAGGAAGCACATAAGGAGGAAGGAGCAGCAGAGATAAGTATTATGAACTGACCACAACCCCATCCCCTTGCACCACTCACAGGGAGGAGGTAGAATTGTTGGCAGGACACTGAGCCTGAGAAGAAGGGAGGTCTATGGGGGAAGGTGCTTTTAGTTTTGCTCCATTTCTCACTATTCTACTCTGTTACAATTAATTGACAATTAAATAAATTACATTAATTTCCTCGAGTCAAATCTGCTTTGCCCATGACGGTAATTAGTAAGAGAACACCCTGCCCTTATTCTGACCCATGAGCTTTTCATTGAATTTTTCTCCTCTTGTCCTGTTGATGGAGGGGGGATTAATAGAGCAGCTTGGTGGGCTTCTGGAAGTCAGTCAAGGTCACCCTGTGACAGTCCTGCACCATGCCAAAAAAATCAGTATTAAGAACCTACAGAGCTGAACAAATTTTTATTTGCTGGGGAAAGACCGGACTAAGCCCTCTTTATTTGAAAAGACGTTTGACAAAGTTCCAATCAACAGGTGTCTGCTTCCACCATCAGCTCCAAAGCAGCTAACAACAAAATGATATTTGAAAGGAACTATGCCCAAAGTGGATGCAATGTTGAGCATCATTTCAAAGGAGAGTATCCAGACAGATGGCCAATTGTACAGAAGTGAAATGGACCGGCAACACACAATTGTGAAGAGGAATATAAAAATAATATAGACAAGATTCCAAAGACTTAAAATACTGTTCCTCAAGAAAAATGAAAATAAAAGGTACTAACGAAGGAGTGTAATGTGTGATAACTAAACACTAAAATGATGAAGCTTAAAAAATTCCACGTGCAAGAGTGTAGCTTCAGTGACTCATCAACTAACTCAGAGCTCATTTTCACCAGCACACTGCAAGACACCAGCCTCAAAAATTAATTTTACAACTTAAAAGACTCAAATGCATGTTGACAAGGTTTTTCTGTTATATGCACTGGAGGAGCAGCAAGGATTGACTGCATAGTGGAGCACAACATTAATTATACGAGATCCATACAAGCCGAATTAAAAGACCAGGCCCTGGAGCAGTTAGCCCTAAACTTGTGCACACAAAGATAGAAAAGGAATGCAGCTTTTAAATTCTGTCTTGTTTTGAGAATTCACTTTTAAATATCGACTAAAATAATCCTGTGCTTTCCACCTCTATTTTATTAGCAACTGTTAATGTTCAAATTCTACTTTATTTCACTGATGCAAGCCCAGGATCAGTGAGTGTTCTCATACAACTGCAGCCTACAAAGAATTTATAGAATATATACCAACATTTTAAAAATACATCATCAAAATGCATGTCAACGTGCAGTTATATGTTATGTAACCTCCATAATTCATATACCCAACGAACAATGGGACCAAGCTAATGTATAATGTGACATTGCCTTGACTCTGCAGTAGAAGACTAATGAACACGCCAGTTCATTTTTCCTGTTACATAAGCACATTCACATCACATTTATAATCTGGCTTCTACATATAAATCTGTTACTGCCATACTTGGGCTACATATCATACATCCTAGAGTATATACCTTATGGTTATTACTTTTAATTATTCTGTTCAAGTACAATACACTCGTAAAACTTCCCAGATTTTACTAGAGAAATAGACTCCACCTCCTAGGCAGGTCAGCTTTCATTTCCTCTCACTCTTGAACTGCCAAGACTATAAAGCTTTATAATGTTCTGGAAAGAAGATTGTGGAGTCAATGATGTGACTGTAGTTAAAATACTTTTTTTTTTTTTTTTTTTCTTTAAGACAGCCAAATATGCTATATAGCATGCTGCATAGCAATGTAACTTTCAGTGTGCAAATGCCCGAAATATCCCATAACTCACAGAAAATGCCTTATCTTCACCAGAAACCTTATTTGAAGAAAAGTCAGAGTTTTCATACAAAGCAAAAGGAAAATATTTTTCAGCAACATATTTTTCAGTAGACATCTAACGATGCTAATTCATGTCAATCTTTAGTGAAGGAGGACGACCTTAATATCCGTGATCAGTAATACAATCAAAGATCAATAGAAGAGGGAAAAACTATACGTAAGCAAATGCGGGATAGGAAGAGAAGCTGCTGCCAGGTTATGCTGACATAAAAAAAGCAAGAAACTTGATCTTAACACTGATCTGCTTTAGAGTAAGGGGGGGAAATCAGCAAAAATAAGAAACAAATGCTCCCATAGAAAGCACTCCTAGGAACTGTGGACATACAGGTACCTTTGGCAGACACATCAGATTGGTAAAAGGAACCATCAGGTTTCAAGTCACTGGGTTTACCACAGGGCCGTTCAGGAGGTAGACTATGAAGGAAGGCTTTCTGCTGCTTCTCAGCTCTGCTTGCTGCCATGTACTTCCACAGACTCCACTGACAGCCTCTCCATTTGTAGTCAATACATTGCAGAACAGCTTCCAGACAGTGCTGGCACGTTTCATATAACTTGCTCACAAAACTAGTGTGCATTTGGGGAACAGAGAAGAAGGGCTGTGGAGATTCACATTTGATAAAGGAGAAGCTTACAGGGATTAGAAAGACGATGAGAACTGATGCCGAAAAGGCGAAGTGCACAGTTAAGAGATTCTCACTCTTTCTGGTGAGGCAAGTGAGGAGACTCTTCAATAAATTTGTATGCACATTTTACTCTATCTTTGTACTTCAACTCAATTAAATTGACTTTAAACCTTAAATTCTGTAGGTTATCCATTTTCCTAAAACCTGTATATCACTATTACATCCAAATAAAGGCTATGACACAATCTCTGCTGGTTAGTATTGAAACTGCACATTATGGAATATTTTTCACTTCTTTAGGAGCCTGAGATTCAATTTCAGTGACCAATTTAATGCTTCAAACCAGAAGAAAAAGCAGTAATTCTCCTGGAATTGATGAAACTGCCAAATGAATGAGCAATATCAGCTAGAGGCATATCTCCTTAGGTGAAAGTTAATGAAGTCAAGATCCTGACTTAGGTATTAGACTATGTTCATAATACATGACCTGCGGTTTTCTAAGTGCCAAGGGAAAACCGAATGGTGAGACTGACCAAAATAAGATTTTCTAAGATCCCTGCTTAGGAATCAGGGAAATTACAATTGTTTCTCTAATTAGCTTTCTGAGGTGGTTTTTGGTTTTCTTCTTATTCATCTCACTGAAAAAGGCTTACTAACTTCCAATGCCAATATATTAATGTTTTACTTAAAGCCAGCTGTCTGCTTTCCACATTCGTCTAGCACAGTGATACAAAATAATTTCTTTAATGCATTAAATTACTTCAGTATTTTTCTGGTAACTCTCCTTGATATGTTAGTCATTCCTAAGAACGTAATTTCCATAAAAAACACTGTATTAAATACTGAGATAGTCCCTGAATGCAGAACAAAAAACCTCCTCATTTCCTTAGACAAGTGTTGAACAAAACCAATGCAAAATCACACTTGGTGATGCTCACACGATACTTGTTGGGTGGTTTTCCCTCTCCCTGAGCCAACAAATCTTTTCTGCACAGAGGAAAAATGCTGAAGAGTGGAATGGAGAGCATTCGCCTTCTGCCCTCATGAGCCACTTGCTCAAGCACTGTAAGTGAGTCTGAATTTACTTGGCTACAAGAAGGACTTAATCACAGGCTTCCAAGCTTCCCACCCTGCCGCTGTAAAGAGAGGCACCACTACCACTTTCTCTGCTAACTAAAACAGTGATTGCTGAGCAGACCGGGTTTTATTGGTGTTTGGCAAACATGACCACAGAAAACACTTACGAGAGAGACTCTTGAGTACAGTTAGATGAAGATGTGTTTCAATTCTCAACCTTGAGCTAGACGCTGCATGAGAAAGGGCAGCATTCTGGCAACCTCATCATATATTAGACAACAGTTGCTAGCCTCCAGTTTAGCATTGCAGCTAATTCCCAAGTCACTGTTAAATGATGGAAGTTTCCTTGAATCTGGACCATTAACAGTTCTGCATGATCAGTAAGAGCTAGCTCTATAAAAATAGAAGTGCTTACAACTGTGTGAACACATTTGGAAATGGTGAAATAGATATGTAAATATCTGTCAGCACCTAATCAAATAGAGATTTTTGCTTTTCCACATGACTGGCAAACTGTACTAGCCATTTGGCAGGGCACATGCTTGATTCCAAATATGCCTACGTACTCCAAACTCAAGTGTGCAATGAAAGTAAGTTTAGCAATATTCCATTACAAAGTTGTACATCATGGTCTGATGCTTACTTCCTAAGGTGTGGTACCTGGAGGAGGGAAGGTTGTGCCAGCTCCCTCTGGATGGTACCAGGGCTCAGAAACACAAACCCATCCCAGCTCACAGACAGCATCTGGGAAACCACATGCCTGTGCAGAATGCCAGCTTCTTGGATTAAAACCACTAACTCATCTTAGAATCACAGAATCATTAAGGTTGGGAATGAACTTCAAGATCATCAAGTCCAACCATCTATTAAATATAGTGAGGAACACTAAACCATGTCCTGAAGTGCCACATGTAGACATTTTTTAAACACCTCCAGGGATGGTGATTCCACCCCCTCCCTGGGCAGCCTGTTCCAAGACCTCACCACCCTGTCAGTAAAAAATTTTTCCTACTACCCAACCTAAATCTCCCCTGGTACAACATAAGCCCATTTCCCTTCTTCCTGTCACTAACCACCTGGGAGAAGAGACCAACACCTACCTCACTACAACCTCCCTTCAGGTGGTTGTAGAGAGTGAGAAGGTCTTCCCTCAGCTTCCTCTTCTCCAGACTAAACAACCCCAGCTCCAGATGTCCTCCGGACCCTTTACCAGCTTTGTTGCCCTTCTCTGAACTCCCTCCAGCACCAAAATGTCTTTTTTTATATTCCTTAAGAAAAGAAAGGAAGAAAGGAGCTTCCAATGTGACAGGCAGAGGACAGGACAAGTCAACTTCCTCCTTCACCAGCCTGGATTTTGTTCTGATTTATCAGCTATAACTTTTGGCCTGGTTTCTGGCCCTCACCCAAGCTAGAAGCATATAAGCTATTTCAGACATAAAATTACTTTGCACTACAGGCAATTAGTGAGGCCAAGAGGCCACTGGAGAGCTGCATATGATGAATGTAATTGCTAGTGGGAAATCCTGGAGGGTTCTCAACCTTGTTGCTAATTTTTTTTTTTTTTTTTTTTAACCCCGTTCTTTGGGAATATCCTGAAAATACCACACAGCTGGGACAACAGTGTTGCCTGAGAAAGAAATGATGAGGCAATTTACTCATTACAGAATTAATAGCTTCAGAGGGTAAAGAGTTTACGAACAAGAACATTAAAAAGATCTTAGCACCAACACATAAGAAATTGTTAACAGCAGTCTGTCCAACTTAAAATCTAGTGGGCTTAATGCACTTTGCAAAACAACCATAAAACTCTCAGAGAGCAGTCATGATAATACACATTTTAAGGTTATCAATGTTTCTGCAGACTGAAAGTGATATATTTTGCCACCTCTGAGTTTTTACTTAGAACTTGAAAAAACCAGTATTCCAGGCAAAAAGGTTGGATTCACTATATTCTGTTTTAATTTTATTTCCAGCTATTTTTATTCCAGTAAGTTCCAGTTTGAAGTTGAAGCTTGCCATCATGTATAATGACTGACAGAAATTTAAAAGAGGATAATTTCATCTTCCCCTTATGTTCAGCAACAGCGTTTAGAGTTTGGTCTGTCATGCTGTGAAACTTGCTTGGCTCTGCAGTCTGTAACACACTTCTAAGTACAAGAAAACGGTTGTGTGAGCATCAGGTAGGAAACACGTCCACCATTTGAAAAGGCTTCTCATCTGAAAATACAAGTAGGACATGTGTGGCTCATAAACGCTAGCCCTCCTTGTAGGAAAGAGCACCTAGTTAAGTATCTGTTGTAGCTCATGTATTCTTCAATATTTAAAGGTAAACCTGCATGTGACAAATACGGGATCATTCACAGAGGCACTGTCAAACACATGCGTATTTATGTTACACACTCAGAGGTAAATTCAAAAAGTGGGCTTTCTTGTTCTGTGTGGTTGCAAAATGCCAAATGTTGCGTAATTTGACAATAAAAATATTTGACAATAAATATCGCTGTTGACATGGAAACCATAGAATTTGCTGGTGTGCAAGAATAAATTATGTCCTCCTCCAACCTTACTTGTATTAACCAGAAATTGCTCTGATCTAATGACTCCCTTGGTGACTGCCCATGGGATTCTCCCTTCTTGACACAGGAGGTGTTGAAGCCTTACACCAAGGGAAGGCAGAAGTTTAGTCTTCCTGACTTACGGTCAGTGCAGCACCACAGGCACAAGGCAGGAAATGAGATTCCCTCTTTTAAGAGCTGTACTAGTTTCTCTACTCATCTTCCAGTACCAAAAAAAAAGCAAGGCAAAAAATGAATCATTTCTTCCTTGGGCTTCCTCTAAGAAGAGCAGTTACCAGCTACTCCTTGTGCACACGCACTGGAAGACTGGTGCTATCTCAATTTGTCTGCTGTAGTCTTGGTATAGAGCAAAATCTGTTTTATATGAGAGAATGAGAAAGCATCAGATTAAAATCTGTCATGTTTCTATGATCTTTTTTTTCAGAAAGAAAAACTGAGATGCCAGGAAACATTTTCTAGAAGTTTTGAAACAGAAAGAAGCAGCAGCTCTGCAGAATAAATCTCCATTTAGCCCCATTTGTCTCTTGCTATTCTGTGTGTTTTTTCTAAAACAACTGCTTCTGCTCCCTGAAGATATTTAATGGTGGACATAGACTAACAGCTGCTAAGTATGTAAAGCTGTCTACGTAAAAAAGCCTCTTGGAAGCTTTACACAACTTGCACATCTCCCATATGGATGTATTTCATACAAAAAATAATCTATTCCCACCAAGAAATCAGCTCAGAAGTAATCCCAGGTAATCTGAGAAGCCTCTTCTTCTCTGCATGCTATAAATATTTCTTCCATCTTTCCAAAGCTCTGTTTGCCTTTTCTTCCCAGGTCTATTGCTTATAATCAGCACTTGATCAAGCCACCGTATTAAAAAATACTAACAATGCACAAACACAAATACACAACTGCAAAATTTTCAGGTAGTACTAAAATTCCTGAAGATTTGGCCTAAAAGTATGATTCCATTTGAAACTATGTATTAAGTCAGAATACATTCACCACTTTTTATCTCATTTTTACTGGAACGTAAGACAACCTTCCTTTCCTTTCCAAAATCATTCTGTGTATTCACATGCACTTAAAAGTCACTTCAGTTTTGTCTTTGAAACATTAACATCTGTATAGAAAACTACGTGGATATTGGCAATATGGCTTGCAACACCTAAAAACTGTGAGGATTTTACATGGTGTAGTACTGTTAGGCATACAAGCACATTATGTACCCTAAACAAGCACGTTATGTACCCTAAACAGAGAGCTGAATGACCTTAGTGATTGATACGTTCCTGTCTTTCAGCGATGAAGATCATAAACGTGTCAAAGCAGGGTTCCAAAGAAAATGCTATTTGGTCTTTCAAGTCCTACAAAATTCTATAGTAACTGCACAGTAATCTATTATAAATTTTTAGAGAGTAGTTTAACAAAGGCTTATCATTCTACACTAAACCCTGTAAATGTATTTAAAATGAGATGGAAAGACTCTCTTGGAGTCTTCTGTCAATTGGCACCTATTATGGTTAATGGAAAGACTTGAACTGACCTTTCAGGTATCACACCATCCCTGAAAAAGATGAATATTACAAAGAGTGATACGCATACACAGATCAAGAGGCCAGAGGTACAGAGCAGCAAAAATTTACTATGAATTAATCTACCCCTGGATGGAGTAGAATAAAAGGAAAATACGGATAACTTGCAATGTCCACAAAATATTAAAAAAAAAAAAAAAGGAACATTTAAAGCACTGACTACAAAGGCAGGTCGAGAACAGCATTATCCCTATCTCCTAAAGCAGCCTCAATGACCTTTTGTCGAAAGTCCTACCTGGAATGCAATGGTGCATTAGAAGTAGGGGTGAGAGCCAAATGGCCATCATGAAATTACCTTTGCAAACTTCTAACTTCTGGAATTGATCTGGCTTGAGAGTCTTAAGATTAAAGAGCGATAACATTTATTCTAGTTATAGGTAAAGATTAATTTTGTAAATAGAAGTAGCCTTAACTAACTTACTGTACCATTTCTGCACTATAATCAAATGACAACATCAACAACAAAGCTTTTTAATTTCAACAGTCAAGGTTCTTTGCATGGTCTAATCAAAGACAAATCAATTGCAATAAGCAATCTTCCAAAATAAAACTGATGACTGCACAATTCCCCTTTAGTACGCGAAAGAACGGAGTTATAAACGTAGCACTGCTCAGAATACATCTGTGCTGCAGAGACACAGAAGTTTCTTGGTGCCCACAGAGGCCTCCTATGTGAAAACTGTCAAGCTGTTGAGATCTCCAGCTCTCAAAATTTAAACTAGGTCTTCAGGGCTTTTTAAAACAAGTACTTTTGGGGAGGGGAGAAAATGTTCAGCAGGAGTGCAGCTAAATGAATGTAACTCTAAACCCAGTATCATTTTCTAATGCAGCAGAAGTTGAACTACCACAATCACCAGTGTAAATCCACTACTTACTGTTACGTAACTTCAAAACCGTTATTTGCCACCTAGAAAAAAGTCACTGTTCCGAGAACAGTCAGTGTATGCATTTGCTTTACGTACAAGAATAGGAGTGGGAGGCTTTGTCAGCAGAAGCGCCTGCTGTGCAGCACACCAACTATTCCATGCCACAGTCCAGTCTGGGTGGCTGATCCAGACAGGCTCTACAGTCCTTTCTACATGGTTAGTGCATGAGAAGGACCTCCATCTGCTGTGCACGTGTTTGTGTACAGTTTCCAAAGTCAAGATACCAGACTGAGTTCCCCTGCTCCATGAAGGCCAGTACAACGTGCTGCAGTGAAGCTGCTGTGTGCTGGACTGAAGTAGAAAACTGGAATTCAGGGATCCATGGCAAAAACTGCACTAGTGATTGTTTGATTACTTACGCTGTAACACCAAGACATGACTAGTGTTTGAAACTGAGAAGAACGGCAAATTTCAGACTCGCTGCTTTCAGTGAAAATTAAGAACTGTTGGAATGAGTCCACGTAGAAATCAGAAAAGTACCCAATCTACAGTTTGTGCTTGAGTTTACTTAAAAATTTAGCCCAGTTTTGTTAATGCCTTTCTCTTCATTTCATCTGTACTTTGCCAATCATGGTGTGAAACAGCACTGCGCTTCGGTACAAGCAGCCCTCTTCACTGGTATCCAGCAGTACAGCCAGACCACCAAGACAGATGACAAGAAGATCCAGAAACAAGAAATAAAGCATATTTGTTCTTAGAAACAAGGGAGAAGGTGTTAATCTTAGTGAAATAGGATTCTTGCGGTACTGGCAAAGTTACTGTCAGGATAAATTACTTGCTTCAGCAAATACCAAATACAGAAGCAGACTTGTCAGGGTGCCAGACGAGCTCAACCAACCACCCTTCCAGCAAAGCATTTCTATTGCACGCTTTTAGTTCGTATTTCACAGCTTTTTCTCCCATTCCTATTTTTGTGTCTTTACTTTAGACCTTCTCCTTTATGAAGATCATGGCAAGAACTTGCAATTTAACATTGCAACCAAGATGGATGAAACGAAGAGGTTTTTTGGTGTAGCCTGCACAGAATGTCTTTCTGAATGACACACTAAAGCTATCCCTGCTGGTACTGAATTTCCCAAAATGAAGATGGGAATGAAAAAACAGTTTATGGCAATGTAAATTTTGATTATTCTGATATAGTGAAATAGCTCCAAAAGAACACATATTTTCAGTTCCCAGCATGGCCAAAAGGTTCATTTCTACCTTTATTCCACACAAAACAGATTGTAGTTGTAAATTGTAACCACGGCACAGACAAAGCTACAGGAGATCTTTAAAGATAAAATTCTGCATAAGAATAATATCATCTGGAAGATCCACTGTGTATCTAGCGTTATCCTGGTCCTACTACACGAACAAATGCAAACAGTGGATGTAAGCACTGGCTTTGAAGACCTGGGGTGATTCTGCCACCATACCACATGCTCATAGCGACTTCTTCCAGCTCTGATGGAAACAGACTCCATCAGATGCTCACTCTTCCAAACTACCAAAACCTTATCTGTCTTTCAACAGCACCTGTAACACCACACTGCATGTCAGCTATCTGTCCGCAGTTCTGAGAATCACTTAGACACAGTATCGATTTAAACACAATGAAGAACACAGCATTATGCTATGACATAGGACCATTATATGCTATTATAGGACTAAAGTTCATCCAAGCTTGCTTAAGGATACAACAGAAACTTGGTGTTCATGCAACTCAATTTTTACTATCTTTAAATGCTGTCGACACATTAAAAAATGCTTCTATAAGATCCTCTAGAGTATTCAGATGGAAATAAACTGGGGGAAGGAAACTGAACACTATCAAAATAATGGGAAGAATTTTGTCTACTAATTCTAATACTAGCATACTATTGTATACTAATTTTCACTAATTCCAGTCAATTAATTAGCACACAACAAAGTCCTAAAGTGATTAGAATACAAGAAAATTATTTATCCAAATAATACTATGTAATTATATTTCCAGAAAAGCTCTGATATAAATAGTAAACAATTATATTTTGATCCAATAAATTGTCCTAATAAAGCATTCAAGGAGCTGTCAAAACATGCCATTACCATGAGAAAAACAGAAAGATACCTAAGTTGGGAAAAAAAACAAACAATTATATGACTATACAAACAAAGCAAGTCAAATATTGTATTGTATGAGGAAACCACAGATTATTGAAAAATACAGCCTGCAAAACTGCCACATCAAATATACTTAGGAAGACTGCATTACCAAAATACAATGGCATCTCAAAAAAAAAGACATAACCAAGAAAGAGAACAATCACAGAAGTCAAAAGAAATAGATAAAAGTTCATATTCATTAGAAAAATCAGTTGTGAAAGAACAGTCCAGTGGCAGGTGGAATGATAAATGGTAGGAAAGATCAGCATCTAAACACAGTCCATGAAACACAGACTTAAAAAAAGACTTTCTATTTGGAAATATATTACAGGTTTTTAGCATGTTTTCAGCAAATTCAATACCACCATCAGTGCAATTAGCAAGACACAGTGGGTTTATTTTAGGTATATCTAAGAACTGTATGCTCACATGCGTATGACAAAGCCTCATGTACCTTCCAACTAAGGTACTGTAAAAACATAAATAAGCTACAGCTATACACCCCCGTATTACCACAGATGCTCACACACAATCACAACAAAAAAAGGCAGTCTGACACCACCAGACTGCAAATTGTAATGACAACTACATACAAATAGAAACTACGAACACAAATTCATTTTGATGTCAGTCTCATTCATTTAGGGAGTTATCCAAAGCTCACGAACATCAGCGTAGAGCTCTCCACTGCCTCAGTGAGCTTGTAAAGAGATCCTCAGAGAAAGAGAACTGGCCAGCTTACACTTATCATAGTTGACTAGTATTACAAGTCAGTATGATTAGCAGTATTTTTATCCTGGCTTATCTTAAACTTTACCTTGAATGTTCAGTTTGAATACTCCAAAAAAGCCAACTCTCTGTTCAAAGGTCAAAGCAGCCTACACAAAAGGAACACAAAGTTCTTCCTTTTGATGGGGCAAATCAGGAAAGGTCCTATGTGCATGGGATGAAATACTTAATAACTCTGATTTGCTTAGATCTTACATGATTTTTGTGGTTAAATCTTTTATCTATAAAGCATCCAGACACACTAAACTATGCACCATGCTAGACTTATTCTGAAGGCAATTGCTGCTCCATAGCAGTGTGCATGGGAAGTTAAACATCGGACAGGCCAGGAGTACAAGTTTAAGACACCACCTGATCCAAAGTTGCATCACAAAATGTAGATGGAGGGGGGGGCGGAAAACAACAACAAAAAACAAAACCCAAACCCAAACACCAAACTAAACCAAAAAAACCCAACAACAACAACAAAAATTAAAAAAAAAATTAAAAAAACCTGCTAGGTCTTCTAACCCCACAGGGCATTGGGGCCTGGAAAGGACAAGTAACCCTCATTCTCACCACAAAAGGACTGACACAAACACTGTTTGCTTTCTCTGTGCTATTGCCAGAAGTTTAACAGCAGCAAACACCTTAGATGAGCAAGGCTGCCATGGCCATGCACTGGAGATTCAAGCATTTATTTCATCACCAACCTAAATTCTTAACATAGTTTAAATCAAGCGTAGAACAAATTTTACAAGAGAATTTGCATGGGGTGGCAATAGAAACCTGGTCCTCTTTTTCCACAGTGGCATTTTATAGTTATGACCCAAGAGCTGTTTTCCTCATACATATGAAAAATTAAACCAAATCAACAATGATTTGCCCAATCGGAACAGGAAAAATAGAGCCACATAAGAGAAATAAAAATCCTAGAATATGTGATCCTTGGCCAGCCATGCATTCGAGTTATCTCTATGCTGCTTAAAAGAGGTAAGTTGTCAAACTGTATCCTTGCTTAGCTGCTTTAAGACACTCTGTTTCTACTGAGTCAGTATCAGTTATTTCTGAACACATTTATTCCTATCTAGATAACCTTCACACAGATTTGACATAAGAACTGTTTATAAAAAGAAGGATCCTCTCTTTTAAGCTCATAAGTGAGGACATTGCTTTTATCTGACAGCTTCCTAAAATATTTTACTGAGTCCAGGAGTGAAAACAACAGAGAATTTTCAATTTCAATATAAAACATATATATTCGTAGGCATGAGCAAAATTTGCATTTTTCATCCACGAGCTCTTAATCACATGGACAATTACTGTCTCTGTAAGGGGAGCTCACTGTGAATTTGCAAACATTAGGAAAAAGAAAGATGAAGAGAGAGGCTTTCTGACAAGGCACAATACCAGCTGGATTAAATGGACCTATGTATTTTCACACCCAGCTGAGCCTCTGACTGATGGCAAAGAACTGCTATATTTATGACACTAAGGTATATAAAGGAGATAAATACTCATTGTATCGTATATGCAATATTTCTTTATGTACACCTCATGTTCACAAAAAAATCATGTGCCTACCAACAGGTGTAAGATATGTCCCTGACACATGATTTCTAAAGCCTTTTCCAAAAAAAAAAAAAACCCAAACAAAAACAATCAATCAAAACAAACAACAAACAAAAAAAACCAAACAAACAAAACAAAAAAAACCAAACAAACAAAAAAAAAAACCAAAAAAACCCACCACAAAACAAATAAAATAAAAACCAAAAAAAACCCAAACCCAAAAACCACCACACACCACCAGTTTCCTTTTCTGTCATTAGGAATCACCATGTCAGCCTCCGACAAATCACTTCATGTTCATGAATTAAAGTGGAGCCAGAATGCAAATAATCAGCACATTACTTTAGCCAAACCCATGATTTTATGTAAGCATGCTATACCAACAGTTTTCATATATTTTCTTCCTTCCACAAGGAAAATGATCAGCACTCTTCTGCTAACCTGGGCTACAAAGCAATGGCACGCACAGTGCAGAGAGAACACTAACGAAACCTGCAGCAGGGAGGTGTGCCAAGATCCGTGCTGTGAATTGTAAGGACTTCTCCTGCAACTGCACTAGCAGTTGTTTTGTAAACTCTGGCTGATCAGGGCTAAGGGATAATTAATTAAGAGGTGAAATTTAAATTCTGCAAAATCATCTGTATGTCATATACAGACAGAAATACTGAAATGGGTAATGACAAGCACAGTTGGCACTCTGCAAACTAAATACCAGACCTACATGTTTACCTATTATGTTTTTATTCTTCTTGAACATCCATTTATAGCAACAGTTGTGTACCATCAGCTTTACTGCTTTATCTGTATAGCCAGTCGTTTTTCCATGTCAGGAAATCTCTGACACGTATCATGAGGAAGAAAAAAAACCTTAATGTGGTGAGAATACAAGACTGTGAAACTTCAGAAGTTGAGAAACTCAAAATGGCAGCAGCTATAAGCCTCATACTAAACGCTCCTTTGTAAGTTACAAAACTGTTTGACAAGTTGGTATTTTCATATCTACAACCCCAGTAAATTTGCAAGAAATTCAATTATAGTGCAGCTTGGGGGTTGTGCGCTCATCTTTATCCTATTCCTCTTCCCAATTGCTTTTTGTTAAAAGAACTGGGTAACTCATTGAGAAATCTGCTAGATCTGGGAGTATTAGTTGTTTTCTTCCATCTACCCTCTGTACTAAATGTGTCATTTCACTCAGAATTACTCATGAGCTCTAACAACTGAGCATAATCAATTCCTCTACAGATTTTTACATATGCTCTGAATTTCTTCCACTGCTTGCTCCTTATTTTGCAATGCATTTTTCCATGTTTGCACGTTTATCAGAAAATGTAATTGGTGTGATAGCTCCATTGCCAAGGAGTACCACGTGAGATTTAGCTGACCGACCCAGAGCAACTGATCAAAGCCATGCAAGTACTAAATGGGAAAACAGTTTCATTTTTATAGCTGTTACACTTTTATGATATTCAGCCAAAAGTTAATCACAGACAATTGCACAGAACTGCTGATGTTGTGATGTTACATATTAATGAGGTTTCTATTTTTAATGTTTCTCTGCAAGGTGCTATTAGGATTTGGCTGTTGAGAGGCTGGAGCAGCATGCTATGCAAATCTGTGCTGACCTGGAGCACATCACACTGTCATGTGGAAATGTTTCATTCAGGCAACCACAGGAGAAGAAAGAAAGCAGCTAATCAATTGCCTTCTGAAAACACATATATCACTATCGTTTCTACATGTGGCAGGACAACGTTTGATGGTGAATCTGGTTTCAGTAAGGCTGCAGCACACGGACACAGATAGTCTACGAAGATTAAACCACTAGGTCAGCAGAAGAAGAAACAGAACATAAATGGAGGAGAGAAGTTTTCCTTTTTTACAGTATAAAAAAAAACCCCACAGCGGTATCCATTTGACACTGATAAAGCGTGGCTCAAAAATGCTCTGAATGACTGCAAAAGTACTTCATTGTGAGCATGTGCCATGACATGAACTGAAAATGAAGTTGGATCATTTCAGATGATCTTTTTGTTGAGCTGAGTTTAGTGTGACTGCAGGATCCCAGAGCTGACTGCCAGTCCCAGCCTGTAACTCACACTTGTTAAATACTCACAGACTGTCAGCAAATGAATCAGAATCATTTTGCTTGGAAGACACCTTTAAGAACAACTCATAAACCATTAACCTAGCACTGCCAAGTCCACCACTAAACCATGTCCCTCAACACCACATCTACATGTCTTTCAAATACCTCCAGGTGACTCCACCACTGCCCTGGGCAGCCTGTTCCAGGGCTTTACAACCCTTTCAGGGAAGAATTTTTGCTAATATCCAAACTAAACCTCCCCTGGCACAACCTGACAAGGTTTCGTCTTGTTCTATCACTTGTTACTTAGGAAAAAAGACCAACTCCCACCTCGCTACAGCCTCCTGTCAGGTAGTTGTAGAGATCTATTAAGGTCTCCTGAGTCTCCTTTTCCAGGCTAAATAACAGAGAAGTGCAACAAAACTATGAAGGGTCTAGAGGATAAGTCTTTTTGTTGTATGAGGAGCAGTTGAGGGAACTGGGATTATTTAGTCTGGAGAAGAAAGGAGCTTTCTTGAACCTTGAGAATGTCTAGCTAAGTTACAAACACTGGGTTGGTTTGTTCCTATTAAATACCTTAGAATAGATAATCTTAGAATAAAATATCTTCACTGCCAAAGAGAACATCTGATTTTATCCACTGGCTCCCAATATTCTCTGTTACCGCAAGATACGCTATGAGAAAATACAGTGTGCCAAACGGAGGGGTGTTCTTTCTCTTTGCAAGCAGCTGAGCAAGGGTATGCCAATGAATATTCCAAGTGAAAAAACAATTTCAAACGATATAGTTAAATCCTGTTACTAAATCTAGTACATTTTTATTATTAGTTATTTAAATTTATGGGTATATGCAGTGTCAACACACCATGAAATGAAGGAATTACCAATTTCCAGCACAAATTACTTGATAAAAGGGACTGCATTAAATGCAGAGTTCTGGAATAAATCAGTAGTGCTACCGTGGTCAATTACAAAGTTACTTAAAGAAGAGAATCTGCAGTATTTTACAGCGTATTAAACTTGCAATTGCTTCCTGTGCGGTAACAGACAATATTAGTAAACACAATACATTTCATAGTGGACTGAAGGAAATGCTTTATTGTCTTTAAAACCCATGGTTTAAGGCCAATTCCATATTGCTTAGCAAATCAGGCTTTGAAATACCGCAAACACCACTTAGCCTTCTTTTAATACCTCCCATTAGTAGACTGCAAGTGCAGCATAAAAGAAGACTGTATAATTATGCTTATTTTACTGATGAGATGAAAGATGCATGGGGAGAAGTAATGTAGCCAGTGATATCCCAGTGGCTAATTGCAGACTGAGCAGTCTCGCTGTCCCCCAGTCTCAGGCAATTGTCATGGCCAGACTCACAGTGACTTGGACATAATTTTCCACATTTCTCATTTTTTCCAAGTGCAATCTAAAAACACTGTATTGGACACATGAAGTTTTAATGACAGCCATAGACAGCTGCAATTTCCCTCAATAAAATAAATAATTAGTAAAACATGGTATGCAATATATGTCCCAGTGACTTATCCCTATTGCTAATCAGAGCAATTAGCTTCATTTTCTAAAGCTCCACAGCCTGCATGGTGTTTTGCAGAGCTATGGAAGAAATGTAGCATGCACTGAATAATTTATATTCCAAATTACACAAACAAACAGACAACGTATCTTAATCTTCTACAATAGCAACCAGTTAGTTCACTTCGATAGCCCCATAAAAACACCTAAAAAGTAGAATCATGCAGTTGATAACCTATGTATTTCATAAAGAATACAGGGAAACCATGACCTGTAGAAATAAGCCTAAATGTGGGCAAGATTTTCTTTTTACTGGGACATTCAACAAAATTAATCAACTATCTCAACATCTAAATTTTGACCAAAACCAGATTACCAGTGACTAAATGGATTCCTTCCAAAAATCACAGAATCTCTGTGTTGGAAAAGACCTTTAAGATCATCAAATCCAACCATTACCTAACTGTACCAGGGCCACTACTACACTGTCTCCTTAAGCACTGTATCTAGATGTCTTTTAAATACATCCAGGGATGGAGATTCCACCACTTCCCTGGGCAGCCTGTTCCACTCTTCGATTACCCTTTCGGTAGAGAAGTTTTTCCCAATGTCCAACCTAAATCTCCCCCAATGTAATTTGATGACATTTCCTCTTGTCCTATCAGTTGTGTCTTGTGAGAAGAGACCAACACTCACCTCTCTACAAACTCCTTTCAGGTAGTTGTAGAGAGCAATAAGGTCTCCCCCAAGCCTCCTTTTCTTCAGACTAAACAACCTCAGCCCCTCATCTGCTCGTAACACTTATTCTCAAGTCCCTTCACCAGCTTCGTTGCCCTTCTCTGGTCCCTCTCAAGCATCTTGATGTATTTCTTATGATGCAGCACCCAACACTGAACCCAGTACTCAAGATGCAGCCTCAGCAGTGCCAAGTACAGTGGGACAATAACTTCTCTACTCCAGCTGGCCACACCATTCCTGATGCAGGCCAGGATGCCATTGGCCTTCTTGGCCAGCTGGTCACAGTGCTGGCTCATGTTCAGCCAGCTGTTTATCAACACCCCCAGGTCCCTCTCTTCCAGGCAGCTTTCTAGCCACTCCTGCCCAAGCCTGTAGCGTTGCTTCAGGATGTTGTGGCCCAAGTGCAGGACCCGGCACTTGGTCTTGCTGGAGCTCACACCATTGGCCTCGGTCCATCGAACCAACTTCGGCAGGTCCCTCTGAAGAGCCTTTCTACCCTCAAGCAGATCAACACTCCCACCTAACTTGGTGTCATCTGAAAAAATAGCTGTATTTCAGCATAAAGACCATCTCTTGCTATACACAAAACCAAAACCATGAGAGTTTTCCTCATATGCCTCTGCCTGAGATGTTCTACCAATGACTTCAACGAAGGAAAAGCCCTTAAAAGGTGTTCAATTAGCCAGCCCTCAACACAGCCTCAGCTTTAACTCAAAACATTAAACAGCTTTTTCAATAAACTTTACAGCCCACAAGTCTTGGTTACTCTATTTATTGAAGGTTTGTCTGTCAGAAATGGAACATCCATGAGAAAAAGTTGCAAAACAGGTTCAGACACACTTGCTGGACCATTTTCTGGTGGGTCACTAAGTTTCTTCATGTGCCAGAGTCCTCCAGACTATCTTCACCTTTAGTCGCTAAGGTTCTGAAAACATTAGGGGACAATCTGCCTTATGAGACTTGCTTGGCCAAAGCTATAAAGAATTATTAGTAGACATTCTCAAGGGTTTTTTTTGCTGAAAGGGAAATGGTAATTAATTCTCTTAATTGAATGATCATTCATTATTCTTTTACTGCATACATTACCTAATAACATTCTCAATCTTCCAAGTTGCTGACATGTCTTGAATTTCCCTTTTCATGATAAGACTAATAATAAGCTAACCTCACAGCTTTATAAATCTGCAGCCCAGTACAGCATCAACTGTATGCACTTTTTCCATTTAGATTCTTCAATTACAAGCAACTGCAACCCCAAAAAAGCGTACTGTACTAGCTAGTACTACGTTTTAGCAGATCATAATTAAATTATTCCTTAGAAGCAGAGTTCAGTGCTTAAGAAGGATTATACTGAATAATGGGGCTAAGATTTTAACTCAGTTAACTGCTATTTTTCACTAAAGAGGTGTACACAACTGTAATTTCTTCTTCTAGGGGTAACATCAAGTATAAAACAAAAATACTGCAGCTTTTTTTCTGCTAACTCATGTAATTTTTGCAAATGTAGACTGCATGCTTTGTATGTTTAAGTGGTTGAAAACATGTGACTTTATTTTTATATTTTTTATAGCGTTATAGGAATAAAATATTTCACCTCTATTCCATAGAAGCCTGTCAAAGACTACATTTGACTACATCTAAAAATACATGAGTGTTTGATGCTAAGGAAAGAACTTTTATGTCTTTTAATTCTGTACTGTTGTGAGCTTGATTTATAATACTGGTTGGTGTAGAAGTGATTTTTGGATGAAGAAATTACATCCAGTTGCAATGGAAGTAGGGTACCTTCTCCATGGAAACTGTCTGCCAAATATGCTCAGATGACTTATTTATCAGATTCTCCAACACAATATTTCAATTCAGTGAAATTATATTTTCCTGGAATCTTTCACCAATAATTTAAAAGTGACATAAATGTATAAATGTCTGTATTTCTGAATATAATCGAGTCATGTCATTCCAATATCAATTTGTAATACATTTCAAGGTTATCTCTTTGGTTGTTCAAACTAGCTACTAAGGTTCATCTGAACTCGTAATTTAACTTTGTCAGAAGGAGAGACAAGAAATTTTGGTTGCAACAAAACTGCATTTTGGGTAGCTGCTGCTGCCTGTTGTGGGCACCTCTATGACAACTCTGCACACCAAGATGGCAGTGTCAGTTAAATTCTGCTACAGTATAAACTTTCTGACCTCCACCATGTTGAGGCACTACTATTTATACTCCCACATCTATTCCATATATTGAAGACATATTAAAAGACATCAAGTCCATAAACTTTCCTGACCCTTTTCTGTTGCTTAGCTCATTAATGCTGAAAGCTATTAATGTAACAAATGAGCGGGTGATTACCTCTTGAAGAACCCTCTTCATTTTCAGAAGCAATGTCTTTACAGCTGTGCAATCTTGCAGCATCAATCTGAAGGGCAACGTTTCAATGCCTCCGCCTTCTTCCAGACCAGTAAAAGGCCACTCCACAGATGGGCTGCCAGCCAGCTGGCTAACACGAGGGTACCTGGCTTCTCCTTGGTCCACCTCCTTTGACAGTTTCAGAGATAGGTTCCTTACGAGAGAAAACAGAAAGAAAACACTGAAATATGAAAAAGCAATCAATAGTTTTTGGCTTTTAGTTCCTCTGAGTTTAAAGACATATTACGCATTCACTTTTTGAGCCTGCTAGCATGAATGGCCTTTATAATGTACACACAGCCATATGGTGTTAGCAATGGAACATGCATTTATAAATGTATCATTTTCTACTGGAATGGAAACTGTGCTCCGTCCCACACCTACAGAAGCAAGCCATTTTCTTAAAACAAAATATCCTATGGGAAAAACTGGTATGGATCCATTTCACTGCGGTTTGGCTTTATGAAAAAATAAATCTGTCATGCACTTTCAAAAGTTAAATCACGTTCTACCTTATGCTTTGACTTAGAACTCAAAAAGGAAAGAAAATTGCCCAAGAAAATACTCCCTTCTGGGCTGACGAGAGGAACCTGCTAGTCTATAAAAGGGAATTTGACATTTAGTTAATCTGTGCTCACCCTGAAGTTTAGTTACCATTAAGCTGTTTAAGCAGAATACGAAAACAAAACAACATGAAGTTGTGGTTGAGAATCCACGGAAGACAACAGACAGATTTGGAAGGATTCTGATGTACACTGGAGGTAATGGAACACCATTATTTCGCTGCATGCATACCATCTGCCTTTAATATCAGAACGAGGTATCTATGCGACTTTGCCATGCTGGAGCAAGTCCAGCGAAGACCAACAAGATGGTGAGGGGGCTGGAGAGCACAATAAATAAGGAGAAGCTAAGAGAGCCAGCTTTGCTCAATCTTCCAAAGAGAAGGTGAAGGCAATGTCACTGTTGGGAGGGTCCAGAGATGCTGAAGCCAGGCCATCCTTAGGGATGCACAGCAACAGGATGAAAGGCAATGCATAGAAGCTGGAATACAGGAAATAGTGACCAGATCTAAGGACTTGATTTATCTATTACCATGAGAGAGGTCAAAGGAACAGGGACTCAGTGATTCTATGGGACACCCAGCCTTGGAGATATTCACATGATGGGGCGAGCCCCTGAGTAACCTGCTCTCACTGGACCCGATTTAAGCAAGGGCTTGGAACAGAGACCTGCAGAGGTCCTTTCCCCCCCTGTGTGATTTTAAGACCTAGAGGTCATAGATTCAATCAGCTGAAAACAGTCATGATCAGCCAGAAGTTTAATAGTAGAAAAATAATTAGATAGAGATGCCTTGACATTTTGGTGGAACAGAATGTAGCTAGAAACACTAAGGATTCTTCTGGCACGAAAGTACTCACAGTTTTAATGTTGCACCCATTTTCTCTTTGACCAGTGGGGTACAAGGACAAGTCTGAATGGAGAATAAATCTCAGAATGTGCCTTCACTGGGTAATAGTAGTATATTAATTACTTCTAAATTACAAAAGTCTTGTAACAGCAACGCATGACACCCATATTCATACTAAATTAACTCACTACAATTAAAGATGTTAGCATAAGTGGTGAAGGAAATGACAATTTTTATTCATTTAATGTATAGCTCCAATTTAGTATTCCACATGAATTTTCATGCAACACAGAACTGATTCTGATTTTTAAGCATGGCCGTGTTTTGGAAGGACAAAGAATATTTTTCCATGTGAAATTTTCCTTAGCTAACTTTGCTACCATAGGAACCACACACGAAAAGCAATGAATGTGATTTCTCAAGACAAGCAATTCTGAACGCCATGCTAACAAATTGAAAATGAAGATATTACAATCATCTTTTATGGACAGCTCATTTTCATATTTTGCAAGCTACATAATTTGCAGTGGGGACAGTGTGCTAGATCAAGAAATGCACCACAGAGAGTACAGACATGGACAGGTGCTCAGGGTGGCCAATGGAACTAAAATTCTCCAATGCAGGCTTTTCAAGGCTTGCATAAAGCAATGAAATTAGTCTATTTTATTTTTTAATACACTGAAGCAGCTTAATGAGTAGAATATCTTGTATCCTTTAAAATAATAGGCTGAGGTGGGTGGTAAAGATGCTTCTGACTGAAGGATATTAAAGCCACTGCTGATTCATAGCCTTTATTAAAGAAGAGTCAGGTATAAATCGTGCAAAGAAACAACTTTTAACTGAAGTTTCTTAACATAAGCCACTTCGCAAGGTTTATAAAAGAAGCCATATTCAAACTATTGGGATCTACACCTGAGTAAGATTTATGTAGCCAAAAAAGCACATTATTTAAATTGAGTAAGATGAAACAAGACCTTCTTTTTTTTCTGCCCAGTGCCTGCAGGCTGGAAGATGAATTATTCCTTAGAACATTCACTTTGTGAGTCCTACTAAAGTTTCTTCCTCTTGCTCCTGAACAGGCATCTTATGTGGATGACTTCCTGACACTGAGAAAGGACCAACTTAAGACATAATGCCTCCCAGAAGGAGTCTTTCACATCATACTGTCAGGGAGAAGAACCCGCTATCAACAGCAATACCCTACTGCCCCAGTGACGAGGAAACTACTCTTGGAGAAATATCACCCTCTCTCACATAGAAGAGATACAGTGTTTATCTATAAGCTTTAAATGTACTGGAAATAGAGCACATCTTAATTTCAACGGAAGAAAATACTTGCACTGACTTCAGCAGGCTATATGCTTACATCACACTGCTCAACACATAAAATTACCCTCTTTTCAAATACAGAACTTTGCACTAAAGTAAGAAAAGCACTGTAATAATACATCACCACTCACAGGCATAAGAGTTTATAATCTAACTCAATACTGGAAATAGTGTCGGAGCTGGTATACAGTGAGCATTCAGATCATATAGAACCACTGAATTATCTGAAAAAAAATATACCTGATCTGTGACAGAAAAACTCTTCACTGTCTGATATGACTCCTTCTACTCACTGCAGGAAAAAGCTCATTTTAAATTCATTCCAGAACTGCTATTTCATCAGGTTCATTATTATCAATGTCCAGGTGGTCTATTACAGTATTATTATGTTAATCCACTGCAATTCATCTCAAAGCAGCAGTAGAGATGTAGCAAGGAGAAAAAAAAAAGAGAAAAAAAAAAAAAAAAAAAAAAAGAGTTCCTACTAAAATTAGAAGTTTCCCCTTACTAGTAAAACACCTCTTTTCCTCCAAAGTTGGAAAAGGGGCTGGTTCCTCAACTGGAAGTGCAGGAGCTTCTTACAAATGGCCAGCCCTCTCCACTTCCCAAACATACGTTTATTGTCATAAAAACATTTCACAGGCAAATGTTATCTGTGACAAACTTCTGAAACTGCGGCTTAAAACCTCAAAAGGTCTATTTCGATGACTGAAGACGAGGTATTTGATTTACATGACAATATTAATTCCATAATACTATCAATGTAAGATATTTCAGAAAAGTAATTTGGCCACTTTTGAATATATTGCTCCTATCTGAGCTCTAAATCTGCCTGACCTACACACATACTTAGTCTGTGTCCCTGGTTTAATAAAACCATACCTGAAAATGTTCATGGGCACTGGAAGTCAGTCAGTGTTAAAGCATTTCTGAAATGGCTTGACCCAACCCAGCTATCATTCTTCCAAACAATTCCCTGGCATGGTTTGATTGTCAGTAGAGACAGACTGGATGGGACCGCTCCATTCTGGAGGAAGTCAGCGCTGCAGATGTGCACTAAAGAGCCATCCCATGTAGATATCCCCTCAAATCTCTGAGCATGGCTATGGAGCCATAAAGCTCCAAGCTCGAGATGTGAAACCCAAATAGATTCCTAGGCACGAGAGGAGCCAGCCTGTTCCAAAAGGTCTGAGAGGAACTGCAGATGCAGTGGCAAGTGACAGCTGAGAAGACAGGCAGAAAGCGGCTCTTCATTTTCTCCCAGGTATTACAGACTTCACTTCCCAGATAACAAGTGGCTCTCATATTCTGTTTGACAAAGATCAGAAAAGTCTGACAGGTGGCAAACTTAAAACACTGCCCGGTCCTCTAAATCAGCGTCACAGGGAAACGGGATAATTCAAGTTGCTCAAGCGGTGTCAGCCTAGAGCCTGTGAAATACTAACGTTACAGCTGCATACTACATCTAAAGGGAGCACAAATGGCAACAGAGAAAAGCAAGCCTCATGTCAGTAGAATTACTGTCACCATAAGGACTGAAAATCCAAAGAAAATTTGCTACAAATTTGTAAATGTTAAATAGGGTGAAAATCTGTGCAACTTGATGGTACTTCGGGCCTGCTGGCTTGTTTCTGTTGTATCTGGACACATCCACTGAACAACATGAGTGCTTCCCCATTTCTAATGGATGCAGAAATCAGAAGCTACAATATTCAAATTTAGCAAAATGGTAGTGCCATTAAGATCAAGTTCTATTTCAAAAGCATTCGTTACTGAAACAGTTAGATAGCATTACAATAATCAATCAGTGATTTTAGCATTTTAATAGTCTCCAGAAATCCAATGCAGCTCTACGTTAACTGAGGAAGAAACGCAACTGCACAGCTCCTTTCAACGCTAGTTCCCCTTAAGAAGGTAAAACAATTTTCCTATTCCAAAGCATCTTTAAAAGGTTTTGCTGGGGGGGGAACACCACACAAAACCCCCACAAAAATACAAAAAAAAACCCCAAACAAACCCCAAAGATTTACAACTTGAGCTAGTTTGAGCTATTCCTCTCTTTTTACTGATCCTCACATCAATGATTTGAAGAGCTTATAGTAATTTGAACTTCACTTCCATAAAGATCCCCAGATTATGTGGAGTTTAATCTTCTTAGTTTCCATCAGCAGTGCTCAAGACATCGCTATAGCAGAATTAGCCTAAACTAACACAATTGGTCCCACAGAGTCTGCGCTTCTTGATACCCGCTTAAGAGAAGAGAACCCATGTAATACTGTGGGATCAAGAAGGCTCTGCAAGCTGAGCAACAGACCCCAGCCTCTATGGGAGGGCACTGAACATACCTTCTTCCTCCTCTGAGGGCTTATCTTCTAAAGCAGGGTTTTAGAGAAAGCCTGAAATCATTTACTTGCAGCGCTTGAGTGTGCAACTGTTCTGTGCAAGCATTAACATATCAATACATCATACATATAGGCATATATTCTATATATGTATAGTTATAAAAATCATACACACACTCATAGATAAACATATCTAAATTTGATCTACATAAAAATTTCAGAAAAAAAAAATGCCTTATTTGTTGATAACTCATCCCACCAGGAAACATGTCCTTTTACACTAGAAAAATGTTATTACCTCCATGAAGAGGTTATATCCTGAAATCCTTTTTCATACCAATCTAAAGAGCCTTCAATCCACACTTTTTTCTCCCATCCAGATTTTTTTTTTCCTTTTAGAAAAATCACCAATTAGTATTTTGAGAAAGGTCCCTCAGTTGGACTATTCAAGACGCTAAGAGCAACTGCTGCTGATTTTCAGAAAAAAAATCTGCCTGCTGCAAACACCCGCAAAATTCAGTTCAAAGCACTGTGGCTCTCTGACAAGGATGTACATTGCAGTCAAGACCCTCAATCATCCCAGACTGAATCCAAATCTCTGCATAATCTCTTACTGATCTCATTTAGTAAGAGACATGTTCTATCCCAAACAGCTTACAACTGAAATATATGGAAACACTTCAGAAAAAAAGAAAGGCTGTTCCCCATATTTAGCAGAACTGAGGCACACACTTATAAAAGCATGTTCCTAAGTATTCCAATGGCTGTGTCTAAGAAGGTCCTGCTACATGCATAAATATTCTCAAGCTCTGGTCGAGGAGGATAAAAACTGACAAACTCCTCACTCAGTTCTGAAAATGCAGCCTTTGCAATACTAAGAAGATACCAGAACATAAACACTTGGCTAATTATGCATATTAGCATTCTCTAGCACCCAGGTTTATACCTCTGGCTGTCTCACAATTTCTCAACATCACTCTTCTAAAGGAGAATATTTCAGAAGTTACAGGGATAGTATCTCAAAATATTAAACCAACCCCCGTCATACGGTACATGTTGTTTGACATTTTACAGCTTTTAGAACTATGTATCATTTCTTAGTACTCTGCCGCTATGATTTTTCACGGTCAGTCTTTGAGAAAAATGCTACTCTCAACCCCTCCACCCACAGACCAATGTGCACACAAACTCTAATGGCTAGTGCTGCTCTAAGTTAAGAGACTGTCAGCCTTTTCCATTATAAGCCCTTTTCTTCCCAAGGTTTATATCACAGCCATAAAGATTTCCTTTGGGCTAGAACCTGGTGATCATGAAATATGAAATCAAATTAAAAATATGAAGGAAAAAAAAAAGAGGAAAAAAGGCCTCCATTTTTCAGCTGCTGGTAAAGTACAGCTGATAAGGGCATGTCAAGCATTTATTTCCTTTCTCTAAATTCTAGAGGAGTCAAGAGCTCTGTTTATATCCCCTGATCTAATACATGAAACAACACTTCAGATGTCAGTCCTTTTGTTCCTCTGAGAATCTATTAGGAAAATTTAAACGTGCTACAAATAAGATAATGTAACAGCATTTGGTAACCAGATAACATCAAAAAAAAAAAAAAAAAAAAAAAGCAGCTACTTGGACAAGACCAGTGCAGCTTATTCATATACTAGCAGTACAGCGGCAAACAAACCATGGCAGACAAAGCAGGAAAAGTAAACAAGGCTACATGGGCATTGAGAGTTTGGTGGAGTCTCAGTCTTCTTAATTATGCCCCCCCCAAATATATTGCCTCAGGGGATCATCCTTGAAACTATTCTACAACTGGTATTCAAAATAAAAATTGCAGCTTAATTATACAGAAAAGCAAGCTTTACAGCGCTGGTCAGGATATAAACAGAAGGAGACTTACGTTTCACTTGGACAAAGACTAAATCTATCTCCAGTCACTGAAGCCTTTGTAAACACTATGTACTTCTAACAAGACATTGCCCCTGCACAGACAGAAGCTAAAGTCACTTGGTGTCCTCTTCGTATCTCACTGCAAATGCACTCCACGGAGCTGACTAACTCAGCTGACCCAGGACTACAAGGAGGAGATTCTGATCTAATTTATTAAAGATGATAGACATTCAAGCATGCCCAGCAAACTTTGTAGATCTGGGGGAAAGGAGAAATAGAAATCTGGTTTGACACCATCACCTAGATCAAAACAACATTTCTCATCACCTTTGCCCTCTGCTCTAAATGCTTGAGTCTTGCTTTTAGAAATTGTGCAAATGAAACATAAACGTTCAAGTTTTTACAAGGTTAAAAAATGTAAAAAAAAGTTGGAAGATCACGTTGGATGATGAAGCACAAAAGTGCACTCCTTTCATTCAGTTCCAAACTAGTTTCCCTTATTTAAAAACAAATTGTCAAATACTTCCTACTAGAGGTCAGCATATTTTGCTACCAAGCCTGTTCAAAATTCTGCTCAAAATGATGTACATTCCAAATGAAAAAATAAAATCAAATAAATGTAAAGCGTATTCTGTGCCCAGTAAGAAGTTACAGAACTGTCAGTATAGGCTTCACTGAGAAGACAGGTATGTTAACAAGTAAGGTGAAATCCACTAAAAGACAAAAGGATGGCAGGGTTTGCAACAAATATTTACTTAGTGCCTGGCAGAATTCACAGATGTGAGTTAGACAGGTAAGATGGACTACCCGTGAGACCAAAAATTAGGTGGAAAATTCCTATACTTTATAAAGAACACAAGCTACTCAGTTTGAGTCCTGTCTGTCTTGGTTTTAAAATACTCAGGAACAACCTAATGACATCACTACTGCCCAAGCCAAGGAACTATCTTTTGATGAGGGTATTAAGCACAAGTCCACCTTCATGAAGCAAGCAGGCAATCCACTGAAACCTGAGTTGACTGAGAAGTTCATCTGAGATGCATAACAGTCAGTTTTCATGGTCTAATTAATATTTTCTACAATACCTGAAGTGGAATATCTTCAGCTTTCTGATTGCTTTCCTTACATACCCTCACCAACCTGCCTTCTTCCCGGGCAGGGGATTCAGGGAACTCTCTCTGGATTTGGTCCAATTAAAGAAATGCCCTGGCTTCTGACCAGGCCACGGCTTGAGAAGAGGTACAGACATCTAAATAATCTTCCTATAGGCTCACATGCTATAGTCACACAGACTCCTCCACTAGCAAAAGTGCGCATGCCTACAAGACTGGATGGCGGCTGAATGCCAGGGACGAGGAGAAAGGACTGAAACATCAGTGGAGATGAGCAGTTAGTCAAGGGATACTCTGTACAACAATTAGGTAGTTAAAACTCTGTGGGTGTTCAGAAAATGTTAACTCGTAATCCTAAAATTTATCATTAGCTCTGTACGTTTTCACATAGTAAAATAAATCATCGGTAATATAATCACAAAAATAGTAATTACAAACTCAGCTTTCTGAGTGAAGATAACATTCAATACTTTTTAATGGAGTCAACACAATAGACCTTAATTTTGGTGAAAGTACATGATTAAACACGTATCCCTTCGCACTGCCTTCTAACAGTTTAGGAATAATGAGTAGAAAAGAGCTGTGTTTAAATTCAGAGGATACCTTCCACCTACTTTATACAGGGAATTTGATTAATACATCAGGAAGAAACTGCAACTTTAAAACCCATCCTATTTCATTATCACATAAAATTGTTGGAACCTAATGTTTTTGTTAAAAGAGCTTTTATGTTAAATCTTCTTTTATGACCAATAAATGAAAGCAGGTAATGGATTTAGGGACATAATTTATCAAGAAATCCGGAACACACATGTTACTCTATATCCAATCTTAAAAGACAGCAATAGATTATGGTTTTTTAATGTTTAAAATGTTTTTTTTTCTATAAGGCTTTTAGGGAACATTATTGAGTTAATCTTCTGCAAAATTTCCAATTGCACTGACAAACATACGAACAGCCCAATTTAAACAAAAGTAACAAAACATGAGACATCCAGCACCACTGCTATTTAAATACACCAGTTATTCAGGGAAGTTTGCCCATAAAAAATTTCGTGCTGTATCTGGCACAGTGGCTGCAAATAATGTTTTCTTTCTAACGGAATACTTGCATATATGGGTCTACCTGTGCATGTGCATACATACATTTGCTCTATATTATCAAGGAGGCTCACAGAATATCTTAAATTGGAAGGGACCCATGAGGCTTATTGAGCCCAACTCCTGACTCCAGACAAGGAAAGCTAAATATTAAATCCAATATTTAGAGCCGTTTTTGAACTTGTAAAAAAAAGAGCGGTGTTTTCAAGCAAGAAGAGACAAATAAACCTTCCTGAGTCCATTCACTGATGTGAAATCTGTTGTTTCATGATTATCAGTTCCTGGCAGGCTTGGATATGAAGTACTATGTATTTTTCCCCACAGTTAAATGATACACAACTTCTGGGCTCCAGCCAAACCTGATCGTAAGTGAAGTGTATAGAACAGAAGAAACAAACTTTCTTTTAGAGGAACTGCATAAAAGCTACCCAAGAACCGCAGGACTAACGCTGAGCCAAACTGTTAGCTGGACCTGGTACCGCCACGCAGGGGTGTGTCTCTTAAACGAACACAAGAGACCGAGACCTTCAAAGGCCACAGTATTGCAGGAACTGCTCATCCTCCAGAGAGTCAAGGCCTCCCCTGCTCCCCCAAGCACGGCACAGCTCGATGCATCAACGTACAAAAACTGCCACTGCCGCAAATACAGGCCAGTAATGGACACATTCCCAGCTACGCAGGGGGATGAAAGCTCGCAGGCTGTGGAACACTTCCAGTGTAATTTCCTTGTGAGTGTCCCATCAAAGTACCGGAGGGCTTGCGTTCATCCCGATGGGGTTTCAACTACAAAGCAGGTGTTCCGATGTCTGCACTCAGATTTTAATTAGTGAAATTAAACCCCTCCAAAAGCACATGCTCAATTTTTTTTTTTTTTTAAAAAGGCAATAAGAGAGCAAACAAAAAGAAAGCAATAAGCTAATTAATGTGTAAATTAACCTAATTGCTTTGTTCTTACATGACATAATCAATCACTAAGTGGCACAACAAAGAATCGTGTTCTTTTATCATGTGGTGAAACTAGTCCACCTAAGGGAGAGAGATTTCTCTGCCTTTGCCAGTATGGTCTTCAATGGTTTTCTTTTTGACTGTAAATAACTCACGAAAAAATAATCAGAATGTTTAGTTTAATTTGACTAAGCACTGCAGTAACATTTGCATACTGCCTTCTAACAGAAGAAAACATTCCCCCCTCCCTCCTTTCCCCCATAATGCCACCCATGATAGGAAAGTAAATATAAAAAAAACCCTGACAAACTGAGGCCAGAGGCAGATGAAAAAGAGATGTCTGGTGTCACTGACTATGATGGACCAAAGATCCTATCTCTGAATCATATCTAAATCTCTCTCAATGTTTGTGTGCCCCCAGCAGACGGAAGGAGCATGCTAAAACTTCAGGACTAGTGCCGGGCTGTTGGCTGCTCAGTACTTTTCTGTGGACGCAGCATTACTTTGTACGTAAGTGCTTGCAAACTAGGTCCCATCAACAGCTTCATTCTCTCCACGCTACCGCACCTCTCTTTTCATGTGCAGAACACTAAGTCCCCCATCTTTTAACTTCTTGTATAGTCTGTCACATTAAAACTAAATGCTTATTTCAGGTGTTTACTCTCTGTTTGTTATATTCTCTACTCTGGGGACCCTCCTTGAATTACCTTAGTATCTGGAGTTACTGTAATTGCTTTTGGCTTGCACTGCCAGGCTTGTTGAAGGTTGAGGGAAACATGAAGGGCAGCACTGTGCAAAGCTATGTGAGTTTCGGAAGCGTGCGTCTCACTGAAAACACACGGCCCATGATTTGAATTGGACATCTGAGGTTTTTTTCACTGCACATGTACAACACATCTCATGATGAAGAAAAGCACTTGTAACTGTTGCTTTAAGGAAGTTATTAAAAGTTTAGTAAGATTATTAATTTATAATAGAATTCCTAGCTTTTCTTCTGTGAAATATTACATGTACATTATATAAAACATTAATTACTGTTTTTAATTACTAATTTTGCAAACTCTTTGTCAAGAGAGCATTGATAACATGCAGCCTAGTAACTGTTGGAGAGTGTGAAAAGTTGCTGTCAAAGCTCCATCTAGACTGGCATTAAAACTGGGCTTGCCATCTCATTTATTTTCAAGGCGCTCAGCAATACCATTCCAGCTTTTGGGATACGTTGTTTTTTAGGAAAGAAAAAGGTTGCACAGAAAGTCGGTTTCTGGCCCATACTGTTGCCAAGATACAGCTTGAAACTTTTATCTAAGCACACCCTGTAGATTTTGAGACTAGAAGACACAAGAAAAAGGCCTGTGCACATACAGACATTGCAGAATCTTTGCAGTTTAGGATCCCTTCACTTATGACTCCAGATCTTCTGCGTGGCTAACACAAGACCATCCTCCCGCCTCTGCCTCCAGGGCTCAGGACCCAGCAGACACTTGCATTAGCACACACGCTGCTGCCCAGGCTGCCATTCTCTGAACCTGACGCACAAAACCCTCGAACGCTTCAGGGTGAGCACACATCAGAAGGGAAGATGTCGCACAACTACACATCAGACACTGGCAGAAAAGAGACACAATTAATTAGGGGAAGGTACCGGAAAAATGAACAAGAAATTTCCTGCTATTACCAGAACTCTTTTTTTTAATTCTTTTTTATTCTGAGTGTTTTGGTGGTAGGTTGGTTGTTGTTGGTTTTTTGTTGTTGTTTTTTGGGGGGTTTTTTTAAGAAAAGAACTTTATCATCTTATGCATTTGAACAAGTAATGAGACATTTTGAGAACAACTAATTAAAAAAGGCAGACAACATGCCTAGGAACAAAGAGCCTTTCTCTGGGCCTGTAAATAGACATGAAACTAGTCTGGAGTGTCTCAGCTTTAATGTCACAGTTTCAAAAGAACATACAACAGACCAGACTATGTTCAGAGGTGCTCTCCACGGGTCATTTGGGTGAGTGTCTTTCTTAAGGCTGGCACAGAGGCTGTATATGGGTCTCCTGGAGCCACACTTCTCCTTCCATCCTGTGAATGCTATCTCATCTTCTCTTTTCCATGCACTGAAGGGTATTTGACATTTAAAACCGATAACACTGGCTGGTACCAAAGGGGAAGGTTTCTATTCACACTAAGCCAAATAAACACAGATCACCATCTTTGCTCAATTGTCTTTTAAACAAAGCCCAGAATGCAAATACTGCTCTGTACAAAGATGGTAACAATGATAAAAGTCTTCCTCTCCTCTGTGACATCTCCCAGGAGAGATAATCTCACTTTGGTGAATATAGTGAAGGGCACTGTTCAAAAAGGGATAAAGTTCATTTTTTTCTGACAGAACTGACAAATATTACATATCTCACAAATATACTCTGTTTTCCGCGTGCTTTGTATGCGGTTGATAGAGAAAGATGGGCCAGATACCAAATTGCCTCTCAAAAAAATTCTGATGTCACAAAACCACAGGGAAGCTGGCAGCCTTCCCTTAAATCCACAGCTCTTAGGCCCCAAAAAATCAAAAGGACATGCCTTTGAACATACATCTAACCACCTTTAGACCATTTTTAGTGATTTTTACCATCTAATTAAAAAGTTCTTTTATTGGTTAAAATAGCACGTTGTTGTAAAGTGTGGTCAAAGCTTCAGACAAGGAAGAAGCACTAAAGACCTACTGCATGCAGAATGTGTATTTTCAGGATTTTCTGTGATGGGCCAGGTATTGCTCACACTCCTCCCCAGCAACAGAGAGGAGTAGGGATATCTGTCCTTGAAATTTTTTATTCCAAGTCACTAGTTTGTTCTCCTAATATCCCTTCTCCTGAAGTCTGTGTACCTGCATGTCCCACACTAACAGCTGGCAGCAACTGCTCAAATCTACTAGAGAGGTGTTTCCACAAGGAGGATTTATCTTCCCACACACAAGAAAGGTTATCTTCCTACACACACCCCCCGCAAGCCACTACCTTTCTCCCCCTGGAAGGTTTCATGCAACCAACAAAATAAACTGATGCAATTAAGCACAATCAAGCTAAACTGAAAAGGCTGATGTAGAATGTCCTTTGAGCATCACTAGTACAGGGGGTTCAACAAAGCTGCAAGTGTGATCTGTAAACTTTTCTCCTTCCCAACAGAACCAATGTCTAACTTTTGTTGAAATAAATTTTCAGCTTGGCCAGGGTCATATGGCAAAACACAAAGCTTGCCAGCAAAATCTGGCAGCAGACAATTAAATAAATAAGTTTTCCCTTGGAGACATTTTTATTACTTCTAGAAGCAGCATTTTGAAATTTCAGTATCATCCATCAGACAAAATGAACCCTGATGGGCTGCAGCCTGCATTTATATATTTTTTTTTTTTAATACAGCATCATTTGTCAAGCTTTTTTTTAATTTTGAAGAACAAGTGCAATGTTGGAAAAAGACAAGAAAACAGAATATACTAGATCAGAGCACAGTTTAAGCAAAAAATTTCTCCTAAATTACCTTAGAAGTCCTGTAATACTGCATTTTATTTTTAAGAAAATAGAAAATAGAGTAAGAATTCATTGACCTAAAGATGGTTCCTCCTTCACCCCATCACCCTGAGAAAAGCCCTTCACAGGGGGGTGAAGGCAACAATTAAGGCAGACAAGTAACGCCTTTACCCTCCTGTCAGAAAGCAGGGAAGAGCCAATGCAAAACTACTGGATCTCTGGTTTTCACTTGCAAAGCTCTCCAAACCACATGATGAAGGGTAAGGGAACTTTACTCTTGCTCCTCAGGATAAGTCACTAACAGTTTTTGACATGCAAAATTTGCATGTCATAAGTCATGTGCTCTTGCCACAGCAATAATAAATAGCAGAGAAAATTTAAAGCAGAAGAAAAATTCACTTCATTTTTAAAGCAAACTAAGTGAGGATACCCAAAGAAAAAACAGCAATTCTGATGCCCTTAAGTGGAAGACTACAAGCCTGCTTTTTACAAATGGTGATCAGCTCACTACCAGCAGAGAGGAACCCTGTGGATCCTACAAGGACGATTAAGCTACACAAGAATAAATGAGCTTCCCTTCAGAACACGAACCAGAGAAATAACTCGGTATTTACTGCGGAGACTGCAGTATCAATGTAATTGTTGAGGCAGACACTGAAACGAGGAAAAGTTTTAAGGAACAAAGTTGAAGATGCTGTATCTTTATTAGCCTCTACTACTCTTTGTTTTTATCCTGCTTGGCTGATTATGTGAGACAACTGATAATGTTATTTGTGTAGATGACATTTTTCCCCACAGCATTGTGTAAAGCAACGGACTGAGCATTTTATACTTAATTACTTTATTTCCAATCTTGTATGTGCTATGCTTTTAAAAAAAAAAAAAAGTTTGGTATTTTAATCAGCATTAAATTCGAATACTTCAAGACACACCGTGGGTAATTACAGTTGAAAATGGCAAAGGAATAATCAAGGTGATAAAACAGTAATTCCACACCTTGATTAATATATTTACGCCTATTTCTCTCTATAGCTCTCTATAGTCATCTCTGAAATCTTGAAAGTTGTAGAAAGTTGGAAAATACATAGATACTCTTTATCCATATGACTTCTGGAAATGTTTTAATTACTCCCCTCTGTTTCATGGTTGCAGAAATTAGGATGAAGATTTATCTATGTAAGAGGAGTTTCATGTAGCAGAATGCTGGGATCTATCTGATCTTCTGATGAAGGGAACATTTTAGCTGAGAAAACAAGTTTCACTTATGTAAAGATGTGGGTTCTACCTCATACCACTGCACCATCTCACATACTGTATTCACTGCATGAGGCAATTAGTGTCGTTTCTCGACTGACTGCAGATCCCTGTCATACATGTAGAAATTGCACATAGAGAGTTAAGAGCAAGAGGAAGCTCTCAGCCCTCCACAGCAACAGTGCAAGGGCTCAGGCAAAACAAGATAAAGGGCATATAGTCAAAAAATACTCCCTACCTCAAGGACTTGCATGTGAAAGCAGAGGTTATAGAAGAGAAGTTATCACCTCATTTCATGCTGTGAATCCCCCAAACTATTCTTCCAAACGCATTCTAGTAATACCAGACAGATGGCAAAGAGTGATGTCAGTGGTTCTAGGAGAACACACCTGGCTAAAAGCCTTAATAGTCATTTCTTGATCCTTTCAAAGACATTCAAGATCAATTTGACTTGCTAGTGTTTTCTAACATTATGTTAGAAAACTCTTCTCGAGAGACAAAACATTGAAAATGGACAAACGAATGGGAAGAGGCTTCTGCATTACAACACACTGTGGCAACACAGTGACAGAAATATTGTTTGAAGAAATAAGCAACGTTTTTTCCTGCTCTTTACGGAAAGATGCTAGGAAGCAAAGAACAAAAGAGTCTGTTCTTTGCTGCCTGAATGCAAAAACCAGGAAATAACTTCTGGTTTGGATAGTCCTTCCAAACAAGACCTGTTACTGCGGTGCTTTGAAAATCCTACCAAGTGCCAAAGCCCAAGAGCCACACCATGTCACCAACTCACTACTCACCACTGTTTCCTAGCAGAAATAATGACTAGAAAGACAAATAAACATCAAGACAGTCATCTCCTAAGGAAGTGGAGCAGAGAAGCCGGAATAAAATCCCCCACCAAAGCACTACCAAATAAATAAACACATGATGAACCATTTATGGAAAAGACAATCAGTAAATCAGAGTTCTGCCACTATGCCTGGCCATGGTTGCTCCCGGTCCTGTCGAGGTCTTGTCAGCTGCTCTTGCAAGACCTGCAGGCTCCTGCCTGGACACTCTGCTCCCCTGAGGTGTCCCCAGTTCAGGAATCCACCCCATACACCATGCTGGCTGCTCTGCTACTGATCGTGCCTAGGCGACAGCTCCCAGTTTGAGGTAATCCACTGAATACACTCAAATGATATTTCTTCACCCAAGGAAATGGCTTGCCAGTAATTAATGCTTCTTAAAAAAACAGAAACAAACAAACAAAAAGAAATCTTTTGATTTTTGAAATCTTCAAAAATCTTTGCCTGCCTTGTCAGCTGTGTAATTCATACCCTGAACTACGTAGCTGCTTACTGCATGTGTAGGTAATGAAAAAGGAAACCCTACGTGCCGTACAGTAAAATGTACACACCCTTACAAAGCCACTGCAGAAATGCATCGGCGCGCTCTGAACGCACGATAAAGTCAAATTTTATACTGTGAGAATAAAACTTCTACCAAGCTTTATCTCTACCTAAACTGGGAACAACGAAGTAGTTGATGTCTTAGACCTTTAAATACGAAGGTATTTCCTGGGTAGAGAAGGCCAGCCCCGATAGCTTTGCATTATGCCGCAGTTTATCTATCTGCACCCTAGATTAACCCTCATGTCTTCAGACACCCCGTCTTATTTTTGAACTGAGAAATGCATACACCAGTGACCATTATTACCTCTGAGAGACATCATAAGTTCAGGAAATGAACCATCAAATTAGAAATTTTTTTATGGTTTTTTTTTCCCCCAGCATTTCCGCACAGCTGGTTTGGTGTGAAATGATGTGTAATGCTCCAAGAATAGAAGTTAGTTATGACAAAGATTCACTTATATTACATATCAGGAAGGGTAGTTTTCTCAAATTCCTAACAATGAAAAAGTAAGAAACTGAACATTTAGTCAAACACAGAACGACAGACAATGTAACAATATATGCAAGAAAAAAGAAATGGAAATGACTCAACATGACTGCAGGTGTTTGAACCATTCTCCCTATCCAGGAAGGATATGGTGCATGTCACTTCTGCAGGCCACAAGTTTTTTTTAACGAGTGAGAACATTTTCAAAGCTTGATTCAGTGCAGGGAAATACACACAGAGGAGAACAGAAAGCAAAGGCTAAGCTGTCAAGTCCACACTCTATTCATCACAGCTCTCTTAACATTAACCCAGCAATTCCTACCACTAAACCACGTCCCTTGAGTTACATCAACACATCTTTTAAATACCTCTAGGGATGGTGACTCCATCACTTGCCTGGGTAGCCTGCTCTAGTGATTTACGATCCCTTCAGGGGATAATTTTTTCCTAATATCTAATCTAAACTTCCCCCGGCAAAACTTGAGGTCATTTCCTCTCGTCCTATTGCTTGTTAGTTGTGAGAAGAGACAGACCCCCACCTCGCTACAATCTCCTGTCAGGGAGCTGTTGAGAGCCTCCCCTGAGCCCCCTTGGCTCCAGGTTGAACAAGCCAAGGCCTCTCAACCGCTCCTCACCAGACTTGTGCTGCAGACCCTTCCCCAGCTCCATTGCCCTTCTTTGGAAACGCTTCAGAACCTGAATGTCCTTCCGGGAGTGAGGGGCCCAAAGCTCTACCCAGGATTCGAGGTCCAACCAGCTGGCCACACCATTCCTGATCCAGGCCAGGATACTGTTGGCCTTCTTGGCCACCTGGGCACACTGCTGGCTCAAGTTCAGGTGGCTGTCAGTCAGCACCCGAAACTCCCTTTCTGCCAGGCAGCCTTCCAGACACTCCTCCCCAAGCCTCTGTTATTGCACCGGGTTGTGACCCAAGTGCAGGTCATGGCTCTTGGCTTTGTTGAACCTCATGCTGTTAGCCTCTGCCCATCAATGCAGTCTGTCCAGGTCCCTCTGGAGAGCCTCCTGCTTTCAAGAAGATCAACACACCCACCTAACCAGTGTCATCTGCAAATCTACTGAGGGTGCACTTGATCCCCTCATCCAGATGTTTGATAAAGATATTAAACAGAACTGGCTCCAATACTGAGCCCTGAGGAACACAACGTGTGTTACTTGATCAGTAGCGAATTTGTCTAACTGGATTGAGAAAGAACTTCAATTTAAGATTCATTTGTTACTGTCATTGTAATCAGTGTTCCCCAATGAGCTGTTTTCAGATAAAAGAGAAAGGCCACCCGTTCTGGTCTGACACCAGTTCATAACTCTAGCATGGATATTTACTGCAATATTCAGCTAATCTGTAGCTTCTTGCTGCTGTGGTAATAAAGTCTTCTTATTTTTCTGCTTTGTATATCAATAATGTCACAGGGGAGACATTTTACAGAACATCCATAAAAAATGCTTTCTTACATTACCTTGCAATTTCACATTTCAGAAAGTTCAGCAATTTATCTTTAACTACAAAAGAAAACCTGATCTAAACAAGGAAACAGAAAACCTACGCAGCAATTTATAAGGACATGCCTACAATAACACAATTTCTGAGAAAAACTATCACCAGAAGTAGGTTTCCATAAATAGCAAAAGTTTCAAAAGAATATTCCTACCAATATTTTTAAGACATCTAACTGTTGTCAAATATGTCTGTATTATTAATGTAGTGATAACAGTAATTATTTATGCAACTATTTCCTTCTCAGGACCAAAAAAGTTTGGTGATGATCGGTTTTAAATCACCAGTCTTGCAGCATAAACCTTCAGTGTAATTAAGCAGTGGGTAGACAGGGTGGAGACAAGGAAGAGAGACAAAAAAAAAAAAGCAACTGCTTGTTCTGAAGGAACATTGTATCAGAAAAAGACCCCCAAAAGCCCCAACACAACAAAAAGGCCCAACCCCTCAGCAGCAGTCTTTAAGTTTACAATGCAAAATGGAAGACGGAGTTGAATTCCAGGCCATGCTGCAATGTGAGAATCCAATGAGCTGTTTACGATGGGTAAACCATCCAAACCCTCAAGGTCCTGCGCGACCTGCCCTGGCAGCAGGTTGGACTCGATGATCTCCAGAGGTGCCTTCCAGCCCCTACCATCCTATGATTCTGTGAAACCTGACAGGGGAAACCCTCACACTTATTACAGAGCTCAATTCTGGCTTTAAGTGCCACATGGTGTTAGAAGCACTTTTCTGGCAGATCTCTTTGATAGTTTCTTAAATGGCATTAAGCACCTTTCTACAATGAAAAGAAATTAAACAGCAAGCAGCACAGAGCGAGTGGTATCAGCAGTTTATGAACCAACAGCACTGGCGGTTACATGAGAACTAATCTTACAGAAACACTTCAAATTCTTCAGCTGCTTTTCAGGAAGCAACAAAAATTTGTATTAAATTTCTTAACACCATTTCTAACTTATGCCTTCATGACAACACCACCTTTAAAAAGCATGCTTAATGTCTGCCTAATTTAGAGTATTTTTTTTCATGCACTTAGACAAAGTGTAGCAATTACAACAGATGACCAAATCATGGTTCAGTTTTGCTGTAAAAAAATCTTCACGTAAATGATGATATAAAGCCAAATGTTTCACCGTTAGAAATTTATGGTAGCAGATCATTTCACTGCACAATAGAAGGCTACAGTCACGTTAACATCTCTGTGTATAAAATGCTGAACTGCTTTTTAATGTCCATCCTCCTCTATATCCTTAAGGACCACAAAAATCAGTCTTTTGCTGGCTTTTGGACAATCATTAACTTCCTTTATCTCAAAAATGTTCATTCACTTCTCCACATTTGGGTCCAGCCATAAAGAGACCAGGAGCAGTCAGAGTGTAGCACCTGAAGGGTTATGGAGACTATTTAGTTACCTCAATGCTCGGTTCTGGGCCTTCACAAGATTTGTGTGCCATTACTAAGATAGAATGGAAGAGTGTTGGTGGCTTAATAAAAATGAACCGTGTCATATCAAGTGTCTCAAGTATCTGCAGCACAACAAAGCAAAGCAAAGAGTTTGTATTGCTCAAATGACTACTCAGTACTTGGTTCTTGGTATCCAGAGCTAATGTTTTTTCCCTTTGCTGTGCAGTGGGAAGGGCGAGGCTGCTGTAAACCACACAGACAATGTTGCAGCCCCAAGGTCGTCTACTCCAGACAGCAGGAGTACTCACCAGAAGTCAACTGATAGTCTTCCCCTCCTCCAGCTGCAGAGCCATTCTGCCAGACCTCTGGTGAAGCGCCCTGTCTGTATTTGCAGCCCAGCTGTATGAACTAAAGCAGTTTCACCTATTCCACAGTTCCAAGATGTAGACCACAGCTTTTGACCCTGGTGCTTCAGGAAAACGTTAATAGCTATTGGGGAATATCTCAAACCCCTACCACTTCCAACAGTAACTGAGCCGCTTGCAGAGCTGATAAACTGGGGGAAATGAGACTGTGATAGCAATGATCATCAGAGAAATGTATTAGAAGAGACCAATACCATGGGCAGCAATGCGATAATCTACTGTGCAGAAGACACTGCACTACAATTCCTGTGTGATCAACTAAAAAGGTCAGAAAATGTAATGCTAAAATTATACAGCAATTTTCAGTAGCTATTAGTAAAATGATTACTTTAGGAAAGTACCTAAGAAACAACCATTCAATAAAATGATAAAAAATTATGGCTTTGCAAGCTAGAATCACTCTGCTCCAAGCTGTCCTGGGGTGAATTGAAAGAGGACACATTTTACATTCCAAGCCTGAAGGATTAACAGGCTGGAAAGCACCATACAGATTTTGGTATTCCTTAGTTAAAAAAAAAAAAAAAAAAAAAAAAGAAAGAATTAAAAATTTCAAGAATAGAAATCATTAAAAAAATAGACGTTTTTTTTTCTTACTGTGAAAAAGTAGGTCTATATGACTGAAAATGTTTGAAAATAACAGAAGCCGTTGTATACCAGTTACTCTAAACAGTGGCCCAAAAGCCCTCCCAGTTTTCTGTCACAGTTTCCTACATTTCTTTAAGCTTTACAGTATCTGCAACAGAAACTGGCAATGGCAAAGGAAAATTTACTAGGTTCTACTATTTGATGTATAAATAATCTTGTCAATAAAATATAATCTAAAGACATTTGTCTTCAGAATTCCATTTGATTGTGCTTCAAAACAGTAAATATCTGGGCAGGATGCAGAGACTGAATTCTAAAGGTTGGAAACAAGAAGAACAGAATCAAAACTTACATTTAGAATTGAGGAAATATAATAAAATGAAGTAACAATTTATGCTCGTGAATTAATTTCTTTTCTCTATGTAGCAATGAAAATCCAAAAATTATTCCAGGCAGCGATATTCAAATGTGTTTTTTGTTTTTTTTTGTTGTGGTTTTATTTGCAAAAACTGCCTAGAGCTAGCAACATACAGTTTTTGTTCCAGTGCAGCTCTCAAAACAGTGGAAAATAGTATATGGTGTTTGAAGCAATTCCCATAACGTATTATAATCAATGCTATTATATGCTGTACTCAATTAGAGCACAGAATAGAAAAGGCACTTGGCTTCATTGTTATTGTTTATTATTTATGGAGAAAGAGAATGAAATTTGGAAGAAAACCATGATCAAACATGATGAACATCAGAAATATATGTAGAAATGAGGGCACGTAAGAGCAAAATCTTCATTCTACCAACAGCAACAACATTCACGATGAAAGTGGTAAATGCTGTTGTAATTTGCATGCTTTTGTTTTGGCATTCTGCAATAAATGACACTTCTTCAGACATAATCTGCCTTTTAAAAATGAAACATGGGAGAATTTTAAATGCAGGTTTTTTTACGTCTCAGTGCAAAAGCTCATTCTTCGTTAGAAATGGCACTAGCATCAGAAATTCTAATTTTACCACCGAGTTGCTTGTTTCTGCAGCCTAAGGAGTTCAGCATTTCTTAGAGTTGCTTAGCTCTTCACAGCATTGAAGCACACACACTTCTTCCGTAAAGGGACATTACTATGAAACAGTTTACACAAAAATGTAAAAATAGAGACCAACTCATCCAGGTCATTAAAAATAGCATTATTATTGGCATCCTGATGCATTTCCAACACTTCATAATCTCTACTGCTAGCTTTCCTTACCCTGAGATAGCACATCTGCTCAACAAAATAAATATGAAGAAAATAATTATTATTCATTTTGCTTCCAAATAATTTTGCCAATCTAAAGGAAGTACATTATAAAATAGTGTTGAAAATGCAGTATGTTATATGCTGCCTAGGAGAGCTAACTAGACAAAAAAAAAAGAACTAAACAAAAGTAAAGGGAAAAAAACAGTTAAGTGGTTTTTCGGTTGGTTTTTTTCCTTCTTAGATTGACATTAAATAAGCCTTTGGAGCTATTTAACAAGGAAATATCTCGTTTGTTGAACTCAAACAAACAAAGTCAGTTTCTAAACTAACCCTTCCATGTCTCAGAAAGGTGAACATTACTAATGTAAGCTGATGCCTTTTAATTCCTGTTCTCTGGGGATTTTTTAAAAAAGGAGAGAGGAAAAAAAGGTACTTGAGATAACCCAACTACTGGGTCTTCTGAAGAACCTGTTCATACTTGCTGCAACTGACCAGTCTGGTAACAGATAAATTTTTAGTTTGGAAGTGACATAAAGAAAAAATGTATTCTCTTCCTTATGATGGCTGCAGAGTCAACCTTTATTTGGTGATAAATACCTGACAGAGTTGAAATTAAGACAAATGTTTAAACTGATTAGTGGTTTGAGCTATCGTTATATACAGTTTGTAATGCTTCTAACTTCAGATAAAATCATTATGACGCTGTAGAAGACAGGAAATACTATTTAGCAGGAATGGTCTAACTGTCTCACCTGACTCCCTTGAGTCCCAGCCACATTACCCCAGTTCTCATCAGCTAGTTTTTGTCATTCTATACATCTGTTGCTCTCACATTCTGCTTCTCTCCCGTCGTCCCTACCCAGTACCCACAAACAACAATTACGGCATACCCTGCAAAATCAAAATAATGTGTTCTTTAGCAATCTTGTCATCATCACACTTTCTATCACATTACTGAAAATAGCAAGTATATTTTCAGCTCAGTGAAATCCACCAAGTAGGTGGTGTTTGCAAATTGTATGGGCCTTCACTAAATCTGGAATATTATAGGCCAAGGCGGGGGGGGAATAAATCAGAATAATGATGTGATTAGATTGCTACTCTGACAATTGCTCCTTAACTGTTTCCAAGAGCAGAATCCAGTTTAATCACTACCCAATACAAACAGAGGAGGGCCTCAAGCTCATGTAAGACTTCCCAAGTTATAAGAAGTCTTTTCAACTCCACACAGCCATCAGAGGGAAATCACTCATGTAGCACATAAATTATTTATAATCACTGTAATTTGGAATATCTTTACTGTTTTGTATTTACATTTTTAACATGACACTGGAAGAACAAAAGTTAACTTGGGCATCTTGTCACCATCTTTTTTTATCACCTATTTTTAGTTCACACTTTTACACAGAGAAATGCACAGAACACATCCTCAATCACAACATCTCTACAGACCTCTAAGGTTCAATTGGCCAGGCTATGGTCATTTATTCAGGTTTTTCAAAAATACAATATAAAGCCCTTCTCCTCTGTGACCTGCCAATTTCAACTGAAGCTCTTCAGATTATCATTTTTAAGAACAGCTTTCCCCAAGTGACGGAAGTTTGATGCAAAGAGGGACATTTTTCTTCAGATGCAAATGTTCTCTATGTTCTTTTTCTTCAGAATAGCAGATGCAGAAGCAAAATAGCATAAATTATGATTGACCTCAGCAGGAATAATTTATGCTCCTGAGCCATTTTATGTCTGTAGCCAGGAGAGAGCTGTCTGACTGTATGAATTTTCACACATCTTTCAGCTAATATACAGGTCTGGTGTAAAATCAAATGCTCAAGAACATCATAAATATTTGGGGCACCCTGTAAAGAACTCTGGTTTCATAAACCAATGAATCGATTACACTGATTCATGAAAGTATTCCTTCCATCTCCCACGGATACTATCTTCCTTTTACTGAAGGGCTTCAGAGCAACATATGACAGGGCAGATCAAGCAGCATTTTCATGGTATGAAATATGGGTGTCTCAGTGAAACAAGAGGAGAGCCACATGCTGACCTTTTCTAAAACATACCACAGAACCTGTAACCACTACTGTCAAATAAAACAGAGTGGGGTCATATGTTACTTGTGATCCACCATAATTATCAGCAAGTAAGGATCTACATCTAGGTCTCCATCTGCTAATGGTACCCTTCCACCTTCCAGAAACTAATTTATTTTTAACAGTCACTAATATATCCTTCCTAACAATTACTAATGAGTCATTTTATGAACAATAAGAGACATACTGAAAAACAGGGTTAGATCTCACATGGCTTAATTAGCTAAACTCAATTTCGTTTTAAGAGGCTGATTTGCATTACTAGAAAATGTGGACATTTACTTCAAAACACAGCATGATGATAAAGGTCCATTTTTGATACAGGTATGTTGCCACAAAAAAAAACCCTGCCCACAGATGGCAAATTGCATTTACTGCCATCTTCTTGCAGAGAATCCTACAGTCTGCCAATTATGGGAGTAATCTCAAAAGGAGCCAAAATCAGTACTAAATGTTAACAGAGATTTTAAATGCCCATGGTGAATATGTTCCCTAGTTTTTGATTTTCAGCCTCTCTCCCCATTATATTTTTAAAATTAATTTAGGTACATTTAATTTACTTAGGAGTTTACAAAGGAAAATTGTAATGTTAAGAACACAGCAATTAATACGTAACTAAAAAGAAAAAAAATAAACCCAGCCTTTTATTTTCCTTTGCAGTGCCTCTAAAAATTACCTATAATCATATTAGGGTAAAACATTCCCAGAAAAAAAAAATTTAAATTTTAAGCTGCCCCATTAAAACCACTGAAAAAATTCCCATGAACAGTTCAGATTTTTGTTGACTCTGCTGCTGGCAGTGTTCCCTTAAAACCTGGAAATTAGTATTATCACCATCAATTTCACCTCTCATGTTTTCGCAGTTTCACAGACATTTCCCTACTCCTCCACTGTCTCTGAGAGCAGAATCCACCAGTGTTGCAGAAAAAGGAAATAGTTAATTTTAAACAGAATTTATCAGATGAGAAATGTGGGAAAGTATCATACAAACAACACCCCAATCACCGTATCAGATTTGGAGGGTAATGCAATGACAGTCTATATTCATCCTGTAGTCACAATATAATTACATAACACACTTGAAAGATCCCACAAAGGGCCACATTACTGAAGCCAAGGTTATTATAAGAAATAGCAGCATGTGGCTGCAGGAATGTAAGGTGAAACAAGTTAATAACTTCCTATTATCTACTGGTAACGCTGCTACTGCCACATGTGGAAATAAATGGCATGCAAAAAAAGCTGAATTAAACCACCAGTAATTTATCTGAGGTAGCAACAGAGTACAGATAGCAATCCGAAACTACACATACCACGGCAACAGCAAAAATAATCTCGTCCTATTTGGAAAACACTGATTTAAATGGCTTCTTTACTGAAAAGCAGGCGAAGACAGAAAGCACCTGAAAGCATCAGAGGAACCTTAAGGTAAGTACTCATGCACATTAGCAGACAAAGAAATCTATGAGGTGCCACATCCCTCTGTTCCAAAGCCTGATAATAAGGCCTTGGGAGAATATTTAGAACTCCTGGAATCAAATCCCTCCTCTGCCTGAGAGAGTTTTGACCTACATGTTTCTACTCTTCATGATTCAACCACAAGGCTATAAGGAGATTTTCAGAAACAGTTGAATGTTCCACTGATTTTCTGACCATTTTAAATACAAGAGCTCCAACAGAAGGGAATGAAATATCCTCAGAATACTAACTTAATTCAAAGAGCTCTCCTTGGATCTAGAGCTTATGTTTTCTATGCCAGAAGGATACAGAGGTTGCTCAAATGAAGGTTTCTCAAATACAATCCCATTTTCAAGTCATAGACGTACTGGATAAAGCAAAAGCCGTTGATTCACCTTTTCCAAAATCTTCTGTCGGGTCACTTAGAGTTTTTTTTTCCAGCAGAAAACCAGTGTGTGCAAGTGGAGAAATACTAGAAAACCACCAAAATACTGAGTCAAGAAACTGGTAGAAATATTTCGTTCAAGTTCAGACAAATTACAGTAAGAGAGCTGACAAAGTGTGAAACTGCTTTTTAGAATTTTTTCAGTGGCTCTTTGAAAGAACACTTTGAGCTGCTTCCTAACGTCTGGTTCCACAGGTGAGGAAGTCAGGGCAATGCTTATTCTGTGAATCCTGAAGGAGATGAAGAAAGGAGACAGATGTAGAGCAATTCGTGTCAAAATTAACTGTCTTTGAGCATGCCTAAAGGCAACAAGTTGAGCACCTCAAATTAGATAAAGATTCTGTGAATAGTGGAATTGCCTGAAAGCTTTATTTACATTTTTTAAGACTATTCAGGTACCTCCATCTCCCTAGTCACTATTTCAAAGCAGTTTTCTTCACATACATTTTTTTTTTTTTTTCCCTGACTCTGGTATCATAAGTAACACTCTTCATTTAGTTCTTTGGGTGGTTTGTCAATCCTGCAGAAAAGTCATGGTTCTCTTCTAAGTTCTGCAGGAGTTTACAGAAAATGATGCACCCAAGTGTAGAAGGTTTTAAACATTCTTTAGACCCTGAAAAATATTATCAGTAGATTTGCAATAGAGTATGCAGTGTTTTTCCTCAGTTATTTATCAAATACTGTGCAAATACCTACAAGCTTCACAGTTCAAAGCCTGAAGAGACTGCAGTTCATCTTATCTCCATTGTCACGTAGGCCAATTTAGAAGAGATTCATTCCTTTAGCACCAGGTTGAGAAAAATCAGTTGTCTTAGAAGCGGTGTGGCACGAATACATCACAACATACCTATTCAACTAACACAAGCTTTTCAGTGAGAAATTACTTTACATGAATGCATAATGGAATAGCTGCATGTTAGGTTTGTGTTTGTATGTCAGATTTCAAACGGGTTAAATATGGTAACTCACAGACCTTAGCGTGGGCTGCAAAGCAAAAGTAAATATGAGTAAATACCTAACAAATTGGTAACGAGGAATGAACTGGAGAAAGCAGTGTTGAAAAGAAAATGGGCCATGAAAACACCAGATGGATCTAAGACAGGAGCTATATTCCCTCCTCTTTCCATAAGACTTCAGGTGTGGCAGCTGCACAGCTTGCAGCCAGTGAATGGAGTGGTTTACAGCTATCCCAGTCACAGATCGCAGACCTCCCCTCTGCTGCAAACTCTTCAGGTGGTGTGCCCTATCTTAATCTTGTGTGCTTGTTTCAAACCAGCACAGCAGGGTCCTAATCTCTGATAAGGAGCTCTGTGTATGACCTGTTACGGTATCAGGACAATAACCATTGTCCTCGAACAGACTACAAGAATTATAAACCATTTTCAAGTGAAAGCAGCAGCAGAGATCTTGTATTTACTTTCCAGGAGCATAGAAAAAAATCAAAAAGTCAATCCTTTAGTTCAGCAACTTATGCCCGATGCAAAAAAGAGCTCCTATTTGATAAATAGTATTACATAACAGTAAAGGTATCAGCACTGAGACAAACAGTCTGTTATGGTATTAAGAATTAAGAACACTAGAAATCAGTGCGAAAGGTTAAGTAAAAAAAACCATACAACAGGTATTTTCATTCTTGAAGATTATGAATATAGAGTAAGTATCTAGCTCGTTGAAAGTGTCTAAGAAATTTGGGATGAGAACAAGGCACAGAACCTTTGCCTTTTACTTCCTCTACTGGCTGGAACACTCCATGAGAATAACTGGACAAACTGAACATTTTTATCTCCACCTGAAAATTATCACTGATTCAGTGGCTTACACAGTCTTCTCCCACAGCTTTCACATCACCAAAAAAAAAATAAAAGATAAAAGTATCTGCTAAAAATCAACAGAGCTCCATGTCGTTTATCAACAAAACAGCCTAGACTGCTACTGCATGAGTAGGTTCATACTGTATCTGCCCTAATTTAGCTGCTTTTGTAAAGATTTACATACCTTTTCATGTGAACTTGATTTCTTCTTCCTTAACATGCCCTAATGCCAAACGACTAGGGAATAGTGTCTACAAATTAATCTAACACTAAGTCAACTGTGTTAAAACCTCATCACCTATAGTGTCGAAGTTTTCTGTGATGTTGCTGGGAGCATCTGCCAGGAAAGCTGCTCTAAATTTTCCATTCCGAGATGAATTTTATATGCCAAGCTTTTTGAACCTTAAAGCTGACATCTATCAAATGAACTGTCAAGTTCCAAGAGAGATTTTCAGAAACATTAAGAAAATGCAGTGCTTGTAAAAGAGTTGTTTCTAGCATTCAAAAAACACTTTGCATCAACTAATTCATTCCATTTAACAATTTATTCTATGCCAATTCTGAATTAATTGCCAAAATATTCTCCTCCTCATCTTATTCGGGCTTTTGGTACCTTTAGACACCAAGTACATGATACCAAAGATGCAACAGTATGTCTACCCCAAATACCTACAAACAACACGATGCTTTAAAAATACTACTAAAAAATTAATAGTCATATAAAGCAAGTGATATCTTGATTTTAACTTCCATCACTGACTTCTGTATCTTCCTGGACACATAAAAACTATAAAGATAATATTGAGCTGAATAACCTTATTTTATTAATTTTATTCGTTGCCTACTCTTCCATTTCTATTTTCGTCTCTTGGAAACAGTAACAGGGAAATTAAACCTCTGGCAGCATTTCCTCTTAAACACGCAGCACAACACTGTGCACGTTGTTAGGACTGAAAGACACAGGTTCTCGAAGAACATACTTGCTAAATATTTTGGGTAAATCACTTATTGTGCTCCTCCATATCACTATAATCAAAAAAATAACAAGTAACAATTCAACAGTGTCTAGAGACCTGCAAAAACAAACTGACCTAATTGCTTCCTCAGCGATACAGAAGGTGGCGAGTTTATTACGGCTAAGTGTGAGCCACTTTTGCTACAGGGATTATCCCATGGAAGAACTGTCTCCTTTCAGGGCTTGAATAAGCAACTTGATGGTGCCAACAGCATTTCCAGAGGAAAGAAGTGTTGCAGTGTGGCCTGAAATATCTGGAATTCTACTTTAATTATCACTCTGTTTACAATACAGATGGCAATCAAATAAAGAAATAAAATGTAAAGAAAAATATACAATAGGAACCATAAAACCATGAACTAGATTCCACTGTATCTCCTTAAAAAGTTGCATCCTATTCTTATGATCGTCGTGGTTTCTCTTTTTCTGGATTAATGATGCTTCAGCACTCCATTCTTAAAGCACTCATTGCTGGGATGAAGGTAAAAACGTATCACCACAATTCAAATTCATGTTACCCAATGAAATGTCTCACACTCTTCACATTTTTCCCTTGCATGCACCTAGATTTTCACCAGCATTTTGAAATGCATCCTGCATGGTCTAAGTCCTTACAAGAGGCCAATCTCGGTGATCTCTCTGGCTGCAGATGCTAGCCGAAACCAGATGCAGAGCTGCTGATAAAGCGCGGCTAGTCTATCTGCAGACGTGTTCCATGGTCACGCTGCTCAGCAGTTGACAGCAGTGTAACACTATACTATGAAAATGTTTTACTGGTAAAAATGATTACTAGATGTGACCAAAACTACACCTCAACACCTTGTGATTGGTGTCTTGACATTTCCCAAATCACAACTCTCCATAAGCCCCAAATAATTCACAAAATCAACGGCTACTGGCAGAATAATACTTGACAAAGGTGACAGGCAACAGGCAGGGTAATGTTATCCTTTTTAACCCGTGTGGCCGTACAGATGATATTGCTGTATCTTTAAGCGTACATGGCTCTTAATACATATAAATGTACCTGGAACCATACAGGTAAAGAAATAATAGTTGTTGAATCAATGAGATTATAGACTCGGTGCATGTATACCACAGAGGAGTAACAAGAAGGAAAATAAGGTTGAGGCTGGAGAAAATAAGGGCTACGCAAATGTATGAGCACATCACCACTATGTTATGTATTCTAGTTCTCTACAGAAAAAACCCACAAGTAGGTTTCATATATATATATGGAATGTTTACTTATGTGTGAAAAAAAAATCAGTTATCTATACCTGTTCATGTATTTATATCCCAAGATGAAATCTAATATCCATCAGGAAAAGTAATGACTAATTCAGAGAGCAATGATGAATACAATGGTGAAAAAGTGTTGGGGGGCTGGCAGGGGGAATCCCCTGTGCCAGAACCAGTACAATAAAATGAAAAACACTTTTGCTTTCTTTTAATTTAAAAAACACAGGATCTGAACAGTTGTGGTCTTCAAGATTCCCAGAGCATAGGCTCTAAGAAATGAGGGGTAAAATTTGGAAGGTGTCTTAAGTAATTGATTTTCCTATATTCTATAATTTAAGACAATTAGATGCTTATCCTAAATCTCATTAATGGGTAATTACTTCTAAAATATTAAATGCATAAGCTACTTCTGAAACTAAGATTTTTACTTCAAAGTGCTTGAGAAATTATGACCCTTGATGCTGTTACTAGTGATTTGTGACCTCCTCCAGCACTTTCCTCCCTAGCCAGAGTACTGCTAATTACCTTCCCCTCCTCAAGCCTTTCATTTTACCCAAGATATAGTCTTAAGCTTTCTGACGGTTGAAATAAATTCCTACCTGTTTCTCACACAGCTTCATTACATAAGGAAAAGTGATCTGATCCACTTTGATTGGAGTAGTGTATCCACTAAAGTCAGTTATAAGTACATATAGCTACAACATTCATTGAATGAAATTCTTGTGCTTATTTTAAGGAAGAGGTCAGACATGATGACCTGCTGATCGTGACTAGCTAGGGGAATCTATTCATTATTTACTATCTTTACTATATGATGTATATTTTCACATGATTTTTTACCATGAGCCTTGGCTTATTTTTGCCAAGTGCAGTAAGAATGAAATTGGACACATCAGAGTTTTGTACCAGCATGAACAGTCATAAAATAAAAGCAAAAATATCTAAACTGGATGGAAGTCAGGTCAAGTGTCAGTCTTCTGATTAGGAATGAAATTCTGCTGTATTTTGAGGTCATAACCTAGAATATAAAACCTCATCAATATTCAATAATCTTGAGTATGCACATGTCAGGGGAGAAGTCTCCAAAAAGACTTAATCTATTCAAGATTTTACTGTTTGTTTTCCTGAAGCAGAGAGAAGGGTTCGTATTAAAAAGACATAGCAAAGCTGCTTCCTAAGATACAAGATCTAACAAGACTTTTGACTGAAAATGATCTAAGCGTGCATTGACTTATTTATATAACTAAAACCCTATCATGTTTTGTAAAACTAAGTTCTTATCTGTAGATAATATATAAAAAATACAAACAAGAGGTGTGTCCTCCTACTGATATTGAGGCAGTATTATGAGGAAGAAAATAGTAAGGGAAATTCATTCTTCTTACATTTTCCCTCACTCTGAGACATATTTCAGAAATTTTGATTGAATCCCAAAGCATTCAGCGCTTGCAGCCCTCACAGGCATCTGCAAAATCTACAGACCTTTTCAGTGAGAAATACTTTGTTTCTTACAGATCTTCCTTGCAATTTTGGCAAATTCGCTTCAAGCCAATGACTCACATTTGTATTTGGTCTCGCTCAAGTCCATTGGGAAGTTTATATTCTAGTCTGTACTCGAGGACTGTCTCTCATTATTTAGATAAAAGAAAGCAAACTGACAAGCACAACAACATAACTATAGCTTTGATTTCTTGCAGTGCAACTAAAGCCTCAAGGGCTTACTCCTCAGTAAAGAGAACTGGAGGCTGCAAATTAATCTGGCTGAAACTTCCTAATATTACAAGTAGTAAGGAACCATCAAGCTCTCGGCAACCTAGGGTTATGCAGAGGTTTTGTAAAATGCGACTGTCAAATAGGAACCTAGAAGACCTGACATGACTCGGGAACTGCTGGAGTGCACCTGCCAGGGCTTCTCCACACAGGTATGTATCTCACACAGCTACAAATCTATGACAAGGAGATACATGTATGCAACCGTTCCAGAGAGAGGCATGGTTTCCCTGCACTGCAGTTACACGTGTGCATACTTCTACTCCACCATAACCTAATAACCATCAGTTTAACACTGACCATCAATCTGACCAAACTCTTTTATTAGAGAAAAAAAACCTAGATCTACACCATATCCTGGCGAAGAGTGCTGTTGGTATTGTTATTGGATTCCAACACCTGCAGAAGGATCAGCATTAGAGGAAATTAACTGAGAAGAAAAGCTGACTGGTCAGAAAGTGGACATGGATAATATCAGTTCCCATTATAACTTTCAAGTGAAAACTGATTTGTCAAGAGACTATTTTGATGAGGTAATCTGTCTCACTTTATTAACGTACAACAATAACTTCCTCTATCCTTGTATTTATGAGTATTTACAAAACAGTTTGTTATATAAGGACTAAAATGACGATGTTGTTAATGTATGCTTCTAAAAGGAAAATAAAGGTATAAATTCTACTGCTTCATTACACATTGGTTGACAGAAGCACAACCCACTCAACTATTTCACCTCAAGACCAACCACATTTAGTAAACAAAGAAGAATTACTTTGCAAACTTGTCTTTTTGCAAAGAAAATCAATACCATTTTTCAATTACTAGACTGATTTAGTCACCTCTCTATTCAAGTACTATCTATATTACTTCATTTACATAATCCATTACAGCATTGAATTTTCCTCATTTCAAACAGCATACTGCCTATATAAACATCCTACTCTTCCCAGCCATTTCAAGCATGTCTACTATTATTTCATAAATAGTGGGTGATTTATCAGTTCTAGTTTAGGCGAAGCACCATGTTTAATATGGTATGTCAGAATAAGCTCTATTCTGTATGCCATTACTTTCAAATATTTTTCCATCTCTTTTACTCATCAGTCATAACAGGTTTTTTTGCTTGTGTTTCACTTTTGTATTATTACTTTTTTGCTTTTTTCTGTGTGGGCAACTTCAACATTCCAAGAGCATTACTTCTTTCCTCCCACCTTTAGAGTGGTAATGAAGTCATACTCCTTCTCTTATACTTTATCATCCAGATTTGCTTTTCTTTCGAATATTCATCCTTTTATTCAACATTAACCTGTGAACCACCGTGCCCTAAAAAAGCCTCCAAGTTAAATAAAACGTAGGGCATTGTATTGCTTTATGTTGTTGTAGCCTAATAAATCTTACATCTCACGATTCTCGTTTCTCTGATATGATCTAGCACAGATGAACGAACAGGGAAAAGACCATCCAACTAATTTAATTGGACCTCTGCCCTTCACATAAATGTAATAAATAATTCCTGTATGAAATAGTGTTTGCCTCTAATTGTTGACAAAGATAAATATTGCCATTTTTTAGCAAACTGTAAATTCTTTCAATCTAAATTTAACAGTAGCTAACTGAAGACTTATAGCAAAATCAGGGGGCGATAGCAAATCACATTTGCCAATTAGTCCTCCCCAGCAGATATTACTTGTACATTTTTAGTGAAATATTCTCTCGGTGATGTTGTTTACACTTCTTCCATGTTCCAATTTCAGACAACATAAAACGTATTCCTTCCCCCCCCCCCACATTTTCCTCTTAATGTGGACAGTAATGTGCACATCTGTAACAACACTGACTAGTACAAATACTGCACTGAAAGGATGTCTTAATTAATAAAGGTGTACTACTGCTGGCAGTGTGTCGAGTAAATGATTGCTGTGGCTGATCACAGCACGTGGACAATCCCTTCTTCAAGGAGATTACAGTATCTGTATCTTCTGTAGTAACAAATGAACAATAGCAACCATTACTGAAGCCATAGGAGAAAAAAAAAAAAGAGGTTGTTAAATACATATTTTCTTTTTCCATTAATAAAAAAAACCACAGAACAGGTGAAGGGATTTTCTCACAGTGGTTTGTGTCTGGTGGATTAAGCAGCACCAGCCCTTCTGTGGGAATAATTCTCAGATTTTTCCTGGCTGGCCAATAAGCTGGTGCAAGGCTCCTGTTCCAGGACCAGGGAGGAAATCCAGGGAACAGATTCATGGAGGGGATCAAAATACATCTCTCTGGAATCACTGACAGCACACTACAGGGGAAATTCATGTGCGCTTTGCATAGTTCAGTTATTACATATATATTCTATAAACTCAAACATATATACGTAAACATCTATCTCTTTAAATATAAGGCAAGAGTTTCACTGAAAGTTTTTAGAAGACTGGCTCTACTGAATAGAGTAAGACTTTCCCACTACCTCTGCTGAATTACAGATTCACTTGACAGATATTTTATAAATACATAAATAAACAAACCAGGTCGGAGGATTGGGCCACCTAGTGCCATTATAATCCCATCTTCACTGAAGCTTCTCCAGATGCAAGGAGAATCTCGCAGGCCAAAAAAACCCAGAAATCTGAACGCTACTGGCACTGCACAGAGACATTTCCTTCCATGCTTAACGAAGTCGTTGAGCGATGTGAAGGTCCATAACGTTGCTGACAGACTTTTAACACTGTGTGACTGGCAATATGAAGTGACAGAACCCATTTGCTACTTCATTCTCAGGCTCATTCTTCAATCTAATTAAGACATACCACCCACTAAGGGCTTGAAAAGTTTATTTTCATTAACGACTGGACCTTCTAGACCTATTCTCTACCTGAAACTTCTAATAGCAAAGAGTCAGCCACCAATTCAGCATTAAATTAGCAATGCTGACCTGCGCGCAGAGAGCTAACATTTGTATTCTCAAAACTGTAGAGTTACACACCTCAGCCCGCTACAGCCTCTTGGGTAGAAATGAAACATTACATAAACACGACTATGAAAATGAAAGCTTAGATTTAACTGGGTGTGAAGATGGCAGAGACACGTTTGGAAGCTCCTTGTTAGAAGTGTGCCAACAGTTCAAAGGTTATGGTAATGTTTACCATCTTTCTACATATTGTTAAAACCATCTTTGTCAGAAATTGATCACGCAGGCACATAGAAAAATTATTCTCTAAGTTAGACTTCTACAATTTGAAAAGGATCTGACTGTGCCAACTAGCACGCAGTTTCGCCTGTGTTCCCAGTCTCTGTCAAAGCTGTGTCTCTCCCTCTGGCCCACCTGATCTGTTGGCTGGAACCACAACTTAGTACCTAGTTCCTGTCTGACGTGCTATTTCAGCAAATGTTTTCAGGGAAAGTACAACTCTCTCAGATAGGCAGAGAGATATGAATGAACGTGCCCCCCAGCCACACCAATGCCATGTTCTGAATTCGTACTTTGAGGGGGTAACCCTGAGGAAACAGATGAGCTTCAAAGAAAATGCATGTGAAGAACTATGGGGGAAGTCTGCCCAGTTGGTGTCCCAGTACAGATGGTGACCCTCGAGTGTTTCAGATTTCACTTCAGCTGCAGTTACAAAAAGCTGTTACTCTGAACTTCTCAACTGTCCAAATAAATAAATAAATAAATAAAAATCCCCAAGGCCATTATTCAAGGCAGAAGTCTACGTCTTTATCTTGCTTTACACACTTGCTATCTAGCTTCAATCTGATTTATCCAGTTTGTTACTAAAGATTGTCACAGATGAGAAACTAAGGCAACTGAGCCCTATTTGCATCAAACTGATACCACTGCAGTGCATGAAAGTTAACTCGATAGCTTTCCTATTCTTGATGCAATTGTTACCAGCAATGGGGAGAGAAAAGCAGGAAGGGCGAGAGAGAGGGGGAGGAAACTCTGAGTGCGTACAATGTCTATAAGCTTGACTGGCATAACTGCTTTTCTCACTTTCTTCCTGCTGTGTGAAGACTTGTTTTCATCTAAACTAAAGAATATTTCAGAGAATCTAATGTGATCTGACAGCTGATCTTAAATTGTATCATCATATATAAAAAGAAAAAAAAAAAAGAAATCCCACAGACACTGAATTATTACTTTCAGGAAGCTGTATTTTTCTCCTTTTCAAATCTAATGTATTAACACAAGCACGCACTGCAAAGACTGCTTAATAATTTCTGCAATCTTTCTCAAAATCCATCTCTTAGTTACGAATTGGTTTTTCTGGTGCAAGAGGTAATCACTGGGCCCCTTTCCTATTTTCTACAGCATACTTACAGACAACAGTCTCACAACCATGTGAAGGGATCAGTCAAATCACTGAGCAAGGTGCCACACAAATGCCTCTAAGCACTGTGCCCCATGGCAAGCTGGAGTCACTTCCTCCTGATCTGCCTGAAGAATGATTTCATGAACCAAAAAGCTCTGCTGACTATGTCCTGCCTTCAGTACTACATGCTTTCAGTTCCAGAACAAAGACAAAAGCACTCTGAGCGATGCAGAGCACAGTGACAGTGTATCTGCACACGTGAACAGTTCAAGAGCAAAGCCTGACAAGTGGCTGAGACACCGGCCAAGGCTCCTGTGCTTCATGACAGCCTTAGAAATATTGTGGTGCCAAAAACCAGAGGTCCCGGGTCGAAGTCTAAAAATTATCCAAACTTCTTGCCCATGCTAAAAATGGTAAAAAGAAGCTTTTCTTAATTCCTATTCTTTTTTTAAAAAAAATCTACCCCTTTTTATGGCTTTAAATACCTTGAAGTTTCAATTAGACTGACCGGACAAACAAGCTTTAAAAGCTTTGAAGATGGATCTTCTATTTCTAGAAGTACTTAAGTAAGGTAGTAAATGGCATTTACACACACCGAGGAGCTTGGACGCTTTTGCAACCTCCCATTTAGCCACACCTACAGCTCAGTATACACTCTAAACATAGACTCAAAAATTTCTTACTTAAAGAATTACAGTCGATTGAGATCTAGGCTGTCTGTACTCTACACTTCAGTGTGCAACGAAACCGAACATTGTATAAAACAGCTCAAGTACTCAAAGCAGATTCATTTTTTGTTTCTTCTACTTTCATGCCTTTTGGAAAATGTTACCTGTAGCAACTGTACTATGCATTTTATAATTTTATTTCTATATCTGATTTTAAAAGCATTATAGAATATTACAGGTATTTTTACATCAACTTCTAAAAAGATTTTTACATCAGACTTTTCTAGAATTGGAGTAACAACAACTCTCTTCTTGCAGAAAATGCTTTGAAATACAGAGGATGCAGAGTGAGGCTAAGACTAAAAACAAGGGGTTTGTAGTAGAGAGAAAAAAAATAATTTTCTCTTATAAAGGGTCAGTCAAATCTCACAGGAAATATGCTATGCTAGGTTGTGGTCTTTACAGCAGTGAAGGAATATAAACCACAACGAAAGGAAAAACAACAACTTGGCAAAACAGCACGCTTTTTGAATCCAAGGTATGAATTTTATACAATTAAGAGTGTGACTTAAAAAACACTTTACAAAGCCATTCTTTGAGGCTATTTGGATAGCTCATCTAAAATGCACTCTCCTCACAAACATCGAGGCAGATGAACAATCTAAATTATGCAGATTGATCCAATCACTTGTGGCGAGATCCAAAAGATACTTAAAGTTTCTGACATTGAACACAGTGACAGATGCTGAGAACCCAGCTCCCGGAGCAGAAAACACACCCCTAACTTGGACACTTAAAGTTATTACAGAGTGGGTGGAGAAAATGAAGTTGCCTAAAAGTAGAAGAGTCTCAGAATAGGAACCCCGTAGCAACTCATGTGAAACGCTCACAGGAGAAGACTGTCTTACATCTTTTCCATTTCAAGTGACTAAACTGGAGGGCAGAGATATCCCAAACGGTAGGACTGCAATCCACGCTGTCCAACAGCTACTCTGTTAGAGATTACAACTGTCAGGTGCACACTCATATTTTGTTTATTGCATTTAGGCATCTAAACCACCGGAACATGCTCCACCATTTATTTTGCCAAAGGAGCGCCTGGAGCGAGGACGCAAGAACGCAGCTGCCTACCCCCCGATTACTCCACGCGCCAATCCACTCACTGCACAGAAGGCAGCTTTACAGAAAAGGACTTCAGGGCCTTGGTGGCCAACAAGTGCCCCAGCAGTGATGAAGGCCAATCACATCCCGAGCTGCAATAGTGGTGTCAGCAGGTTGAGGGTTCCTCCTACCCATTCAGCGCCGGTATCACCACCGCTGCAATACTATGCCCAGCTTTGGGCTTCCAACAGTAGGACAGGTATGTATCTACTGAAGTGAGGCCTATGGATGGCCACTGGAACCAGGGGCTAGAATACCATGATATATAAGGAGAAGCTGAGAGAACAGGGTTTGTTCAGACTTAAAAAGAGCCTCACTGCTGTCTAAAACTACCTAATGCCAGGTGCAGAGAAGACAGAGAACAAAATTGTATTGTATTACACTGAACAAAAGCAGCAAAGAAACAACTCTAAAACCCACCACATAAATCCCATGTCTAAAACAGGCATCCCTTGTCATTCTCCAACAGGCACTGGAAACCTTACCTAGCTCAAGATGGTGAAGTTAACAACAGCAGTCAAGAGAGGCAAATCTAGATTCTTCCTAACACCTCTAAATCCTGTGATATAACTTAGCTCCTTCCATCACGACTTTTGATCATAGAAAAGGTAATCGGAGATTGTAGAACAAGAACCTTGGAAAGCAATCATGTTATTCTTAGCATGATAATTACTTACGCTCATCTGAGAATGGAAAAATACTGACAAATGAAAGAAACAATGGATGAAGAACACGGGGGAGGAAAAACAAAAGAGACAAAGACAGAAAAGCAAATCAACATGTCACAGAGGTCAGAAGAGTGAACATAATGATTTATTTCATAGTCTTCCCTGTCAAGGAGTGCTTTCTGTTAACACCCTTAGGTTTGAAATTGATGACTCAAAGGCTTTCTCCACTACTAACTGCTGTCAACCGAGCCTCAATAATTTAGCACTGGTTTGTCATACAACTCTGACAAGTAACGTTTGATCTTCACCATCCTGCCATAGGATGCCATGCGACATCATGAATTAGCAATAATAGGCTAAGATGTTAAGAAACCACAAACACTTCCCACTGTGTCAAGTCCAAAGGACCTTTTAACATGATAGTGCACAAGATGTATGGAAATATGGAAAAAAAGAGTACAGCTACAGAATCAACTCAGAGCTGATGAGAAAAACAGGGCACTTTCCGCGAGTACAGGGCTGTACACCACAACGAAACACAGCTCTGCACAGGGACCAAATAGAACAAATGTGAGAAAATTCTGGAGCTTGGATCCAACGGGATGTTTTGTTTCACCAGTCCATATTGCTCTGAATTATGGCTGCTACAGACAAATGTGAGACAGGCACGAAAGAAAAATGCCCCACTCCAGAAAAATCTTGAAAAAGTCACTCCCAGAAGAGCCATTTAACAAAGAGATAGGAAATATATTGTGCTGGGTGTAGGGAATAAGTAATTAGTACTTTCTTTTCCTAGTTATTTTGATATATATTAATGTCTTCACTGATAATGCCAATGTATTTAGTGCTTTCCCACCTCATTTCCTAGTTTTTAGAACTCTATAACCTCCTGCTTAAAATACCATGCATTTAAGAAGAAACTGTTCTCCATTATTAAATCTTTGATGCTCTTAAAAAAAAAAAAATAATCTAAAATGCCTATTTCCATAGCTGGTAAAATCCAGGATATTAGAAAAGTGTCTCTATTTCACCGAGCTATATTTTGTGCTGCTGTGGCTTTGCAAGATAACAGTCTGTTCAAGATTTACAAGAGGCAATGGCAAGCCTTTTCTTTAAATTACTGTGGCAGATTAGTATTTCCGCTTGAATATTTCTATTTCGTAGTCTACATTCAGTGCCTCTATCTAATTATTCAAACAAGCGATGCATACAGTGCAACAGAGATGTACACCTCCACGAATCATTAGTTACATATATACACCCTAACACATAGCGAGCTCAAAATTAATTTAAAAACAATTGCTAAAAGATATGCCATTTTATGTGTGATGGCAACATCATAGCAAACCACATTAAACTGGTATTCAAATGGATATATTAAAAACAAATCAACATGCAGAATTGCCTGACTGGATGCTTATGGTGCTTCTGTAGAGCTAATCCAGCTAAGGCAGAAAATTATTATTCATTTCATCCGAGCAGCTAAGCATAAGGGAATATAATGAGGAAGCTCAGCTAGCAGGCTACTTAACATTTCTTCCTTGAAGCACTGAACCCCCTATTAAATTTTTGTACTAAGAGACTTAAGAAAAAAGTCTAACTCTAAATCTAAGCACCTTATGATTAACTGGTGCTCACTAGGGAAGACACCGTAAAATCATCAGTTGTGCAGTGGCAAAACAGAGGAAGGCTTTGCAAACAAATAAAAGAAACCTGCAGTGGGAACAACCACATATAGTTGAGATCTGCATACAGAGACAAAGGTCAAATACAATTTTCTCCTGTACCTTTCATGCAACAGTAACAACAGTGGTTTTTTTCAGGATGCTGTTGCTTTCTTGTAAGGCACAATAATATTGACCCAAGGCCTCACTTCTTCATTGTGTGCAATTCCTGTAGCAAAGGCTGTCTTCTTCAGTAAGCCCTTTTGGGTAACGTTATATTAATTCCCCAGTACTGTATAAGGCACAGCTCACAGACAAAAGGAGTTGATGGAGAGTGTAAACTAGCGGGGGCGGGGGGGGGAGAGGGGGGTGGAGAAAAAAAAAAAGGAAAACACAGGTTTGTTGTCAGGAAAGCTAATTCCTAATGAGTCATCTTCAGCTATGATTACTGAATGATTAATTTTTGCATTCAACTCCCAGCAACTCATTTCTAAGGACTTAATCCTGGCCAGGACAGCTCCGCCACTGAAGTAGCTTGATACCACGTCTCTGACTTGTGTGTATTCACACCATTACAGGATTTGAAAAGGTACGGATCTGATTGATATTGAAACTCTGAGAATCACCTGAGGATGCACTTGCTGTAATCCTGGACTAACTCTAGCAGCTCTCCAGCACCCCAGAAGTCAGCCTCCAACAGAGCCACCCCGGGGCTGTGGAAGGTTGTGATGCACAACCCACTTTTGACTGGATACCTGCAAAACCAAGTAGTTTTGCTCAACAGCTGCAGAGAAATAGCATGAGTAAAAAAGTATTTTTGTGTAGTCACCTGCAAATTGAGAGGAAGTAAACAAAAGAGCAGAAGACATCCCAAAATAGCACAGCTTTTTTAGTTGAACCTCTAAAAATTCAGCTGCTTGTTCCTTTTCAAAACCATAAAATTCTAGCGTCAGATGATTTTCTATTTAAGACTCACGTTGGCTTAGTACTTGCACTTCTGTCTTAGTACTGGTGCCAGGAACAGCAGCAAAAGGAAAAGAGAGCCTCAACACATTTTCACTTTTCTAATTGTCACCCAGTCAGAAAACAACAGAACATGACACCGAGCAGCTTTAGATCTATCAAAGAATCCATGTTACCAATGTTTCTCAGAAGCACACGACAGAGATAGGGCATTCATTTTTCCACGCTAAACATCAGCTAAATAAAAGCATCTACTGACATGTCAAGGAAGGCCTCAAGTGGGATGGCACCGCAGAAACACAAAAAAGATGAGAGTGAAGTTAATTCCACCACTCCATCTCTACCAGGTAAATCCTTGACAGATGTGCTAAGCTCCCATTTATTGCAGCAGACTAAACTGCAGGTAGAGTTTGGCCACTGTCTGCACTTCAGAAAAAAAAGGAAAAAAAAAGAAAAAAAAAAAAAGAAAAAGGCCAGAACAGTTAAATACCAATTTGGCTTTATAAAGAAATTATAATTTCTAAGCAGGACAAGAATCTGTAATTGCATTATCGGCTACACAACAGTATCCAGTTTTACATTTATCTTGTTCTTTCTGCAATGTGCAGGCAAACTTTCATGCTTCAGTAACAGGCTCATAAATAGTGCCTGATGGACTGCAGAAGGTATTTCTACTACCCTGGAAAATTACATAAATCAAATGCTGAGTGATCGCCACTTTCCAGCTGCTAAATGCTATTATAAATAACTGTTTGTGTGGCCTTATCATTTTATTCTACCTGTCAACTACTGATAAAGATTCACTCCCTAAATCACAGTAATTTCCTTTTAGCTGTCAGAAAGGAGATTTAATATGGTGATAAAGAAATAGATGAAAAAAGTGTGCTTTACTTTTAAAAAGAGTTGTATAATTTTGGGGTTTTGTAGTTGTTTCAAAAGCATTGTGCTTTCCTTTTTTAATTCATGTCCAAACAATGACACCAGTTTATTGTGACATACGATATTCTCTTTGAAAACTTTCATATAAATAACTTAGTAAAGTTTCTTCTCCACAATCAAACGTAGCACAAAACCTTTACTTCAGAAATAACCACAGAATCACAGACTGGTTTGGTTTGGAAGGGATCGATGAAGCTCATTCAGTCCAGCCCCCCTGCAGGGAGCAGGGACATCTGCAACCAGAGCAGGGTGCTCAGAGCCCCGGCCAACCTCCCCTG